>VDFB02381485.1:0-69298 GCA_007258455.2 Sequoia sempervirens | reverse complement strand
GGTTGTGATGTGGGGCAAGGACAAGAGTCTAGTCATGATCTTCATTTCTCATAGGGTGTGCAAGATCATCTACTGTCTTTGAATGGTCCTATGCAGGATGATGATGATATTGTTTTGGCAGATTTGGCAAAGGAGGGGCTAGTTTCTGGCAAGAGCAAGGGGTCTTCTCTAGCCTTGGGGGTGCAACAATGCACACTTATGAAGGGATCATCTGAGCACTCTTCTAAAAGTGGTCGCAAAAAGGATTTTGAGAAGATTAAGTGTACTGGAGATTTGTTGGTGGAATTTGGGTCTGTTAAACCCATTGATGCTCACTTTTCTCCATCTCCTCCATGATTGTTATCTTATGGAATGTAAGGGGGTTGAATAGCACCTCCCATCAAAAGGCTATTCATGATTTGGTTGTTGTCCATTCTCTGGACATTTTTTGTGTTCAGGAGACTAAAATTTCAGTTCATTTCATGCTTCAATGTGCTTCTCGTATCTGGTACTTTGGTCAGTGTCAGTGCATTGGTTCTCAAGGGAGCTCTGGGGGCTCTTTTTTGGACCCAAGAAAGATTGTTCCACTTTGGTGGATTTCTAGTCATTCTACTATTTCCATGGTTGCCTCTTCTTTGGAAATAGGTGAGACCATTTTGGTTACTAATGTTTATGCCCCAATTGATATTCATGGAAAAATCCGACTCTGGGCTCATATAAGGTATGTTAGATCATATGCTCCATATCTTCCTTGGGTCTTAGCTGGTGATTATAATTATGTGTTGAGCTTGGAGGAGAAAAGAGGTGGGTTGCCTCGGCTTGGGCCTGCTTCTGATCTTTTTCAAGAGAATGTGGATTCGCTCGCTTTAATTGATGTTAAGCCTTCCAATGGGGTTTTCACTTGGAATAATAGACGAAGTGGAGAGGAAGCAATCTCCGAAAGGCTGGATAGATTTCTTGTTTCCTGTTTTTGGGTGGGAGGTAGATTGGTTACTAGTTCTAAGATTCTTGATTGGAGGGGTTCTGATCATTGGCCAATTAAACTTTCAGTAACCTCTTTTACTGTTCCCAAGAATCCTCCTTTAAAGTTTCAACTTATGTGGCTTCGAGAGTCTTCTTTGCATGATTTTATGGCCCAGTGGTGGCGTGATGGAAGCCCTACTTATGGTACAACTATGTACACCTTTGTTAAGAAACTTCAATATGTCAAATTTCACCATAAGAGATGGAATAGGATGAATTTTGGGTGAGTTTTGCTTATGAAGAGGAATGCTCAGGCGCGCCTTGATGTGATTACTCGCCAAATTTGGGATTTTGGTTTCTCGGATGCTTTAGGTCAAGTGAAATCCTAGGCTATGAGAGTAGTGGAGGAGTGGGAGCTCCGGGAGGAGATTTTCTAGAAGCAAAAGGCTCAGATTGATTGGCTTCAAGAAGGGGACAAGAATACTACTTTCTTCCATCATTTTGTGCAAGCTCGTCGCAATAGAAGTTTTATCTCCTCTCTAGTCAACGCGGATGGGATCCACATATCTTCTTTGCAGGCTTTGTCTCGTGAGGCTAGACAGTTTTATTCTGCTCTTTTTTTTGAGGATTCACCCCCTGCAGAAGATGAGATTTGATCCTTGCTTGCATTCCCTCCCTGATCTCTAAGGAGATGAATGATTTCCTCATCCGCCCGATTTCTCTGCTTGAATTGGAAGAGGTTGTTTTTGGGAAGAATAAAGATAAAGCTTCAGGTCCGAATGGTTTTCCTGATGAATTTTTTCAGGAATTTTGGGATATTATAAGTTTGGATTTGTTGGAGGTTGCTCGGGAATCTCTTCGAAGTAAGCAAATGCTTTGTGCCTTGAACTCTACTTTTCTGGTTCCCATTCCTAAAAAGGAAGGTGCAAATCAGCTCAAATTCCTTAGACCTATTGCTCTTTGTAATGTGGTGTACAAAATTATTACTAAATTGATTGCAGAGAGGCTCAAAGTTTGTCTTCCTTCAATGATCTCTGAGGAGCAAGGGGGTTTTGTAGCTGGTAGAAAGATCCTAGACGGGTGGTGGTTGCCTCTAAAGTCATTCACTCTATGGCAACTTCTAAGGAAAAGTCTATGTTCATCAAGTTGGATATGGCCAAAGCTTATGATAGAGTTAAGTGGCATTTTTTGCATAGAATTCTGTTAGGCTTTGGTTTTAGTCCAGATTGGGTCAGTTGGACTATGAGTTGTGTTACCTCTTCCTCTTTTTTTGTTATTATGAATGGGGAACCTTCTGAGCTTTTTGGGGCTTCCAGGGGCCTTCGTTAAGGAGATCCTCTCTCCCCTTATCTATTTATTATTATGGCTGAGGGTCTGGGCAAATTTCTTAAGTCGTGGGTTTCCTAGGGCAGGATCCAAGGTTGGTGTTGGGGCAATGGGCTACCACAGCTCTCTCATCTTCAATTTGTGGATGACACTTCTCCTATGAGGAGAGCTCGCTTTCAAGAGGTTTTTTTAGGCGGGCTTTAGATATTTACCTTGCTGCTTCGGGTCAGAAAGTCAATGAGCACAAATTGTCTATCTTCTTTTTTAATACTCCTCAAGCTATTCAATGGTGGATTGCTAATATTTTGAGGTTTCAAATTGAGTCTCTCCCCTTTGTCTATCTGTGAATACCTCTTGTTGTTGGTAGGCAGCCCAGGTCTTCTTGGCAAAATTTGCTTGATAAGCTGTGTAGTAAAGTCACTCATTGGACTCATCGTTGGCTTTCTACTGCTACAAGAGTGACTCTTATGAAGTCTGTTATCCAGGCTCTCCCTATTTATAGGTGTTTTGTTCAAGCAGCTCCTTTGTATTTCCTGAGGGAATTTGATGCTCTCTCACGACAATTTCTTTGGAGTGGTAACTTGCACTCCATTAAGGGAGTCTTATTAAATGGGAAACTTATAAAAGCCGCAAAGAGGGGCTGCCTCTTCTACATTTTTGTTGTTTAATGGGCAAGCTCTCAAAACTAAGTTATATTGATGCTGGTGTACTAGTCAAAGATCAACTTTGGGCCCAGATTCTCACCTCCAATAGTGCATATCTTAAGGATGTTAACATTATTACTTTATGTTCCTTGCTTCCTTTAAAGGAAGGGGATTCCATGATTTTAAGGACTTAAAGTTGGGGCTCAGCTTATTAAAAGCGGGCTTGATCCTCATTATACGGTTCTCCGGGTTCTTTTGGTGGGACTTTGGATGGTCATCCTCCCATTCTTCTGATTTCTACCCTCACCTCCACCTCTTTGGTAGATCATTTCTACCACACATTGAACATCACTCATTATAATATAAGACTATCTCGGAATATTGAACGGCTAATTAGTCTTAGATGCAGCACCCTCATTGCCTAGGGAGGGCCCAGGAGAGGATAGGTAAGAGCTGGCTCAGATCCTTGCATCACGTGAATGCAATTCCATGGAGGGGCAGGATGTCTTGGCTTGGAGTAACAAAGGATTACCCCTCTGGCAAGTACTGCTTCTGCTGAGTTATGAGAGTTGTTTAGGCAAGATGTTTAAATACTGAGGTTCCTTGGTGGAAGCACGTGTGGAACAAATTTTCTTGGCCCAAGTGCAATTTTTTTGTGGCTGGTGGTCCAGAACCAATGTCTTACTTGGGATAACTTGTGCAAGCGAGGGTTCCAGGGTCCCTTGATGTGTGTTTTGTGTTGTAATAGTGAAGAGTGTCTTTCATCTCTTCTTCCAATGTTCCTTCTCTAGGAAGCTTTGGAACCTATGGTGGGGTGTGTGGAACCAAGCTTGCTGGCATGTCTCTTCTTTATGAGTTCTTTTGTCTAGTCCTTTCTATTAGCATCTCTTTTCTCTCAAGTTACTTGGCCTGACCACCCTACATTCCAAGAGAGGAATCAAAGGATTTTTCAAGTTGTGAAGTTGGTTGTCCAACATTTGTGGTGGAAAATTCTTCATTCTTTGGGAGAAACTATTTTGGCTAAGTGTGACTTGGCTGAGGGTGTGGATTCGGGAGATGTTGCATGTTGCACTCGTCTCAACCTTCCTCTTCAGAGGGGTGTTGCTCATGGTGTCGGCCAAATCATGCGAAATAGATGTCGACATCCTCTTCGGAAGATAAATAGGGAGGGGCATTGGTGTCCTCCTCAAGGTGTGTTGAAAATCAACACAGATGGTTCTTCTCGAGGAAATCTTGGTCATGCTGGTACTGGGGGTGTTGGACAAAATAGTTCTGGGACTGTTGAGTTTATCTTTTCTGTTTATAAGGGTTGGTATACTAACAATGTGATGGAGGCTCTTGCCATTTTATGTGTTGTGGAGCACGATTGCTCTCTTGGGTGGAGACGGATCATTTGTGAATCTGATTCTCAGGTGGTGGTAACTTTGCTGAAGAGAAAGCAGTTAGAGGATGTCAATTGGCATTTGGCTGTAATTATAAAACAGATTCTTAATCTGTGTGCTTCCTTGGAATCTGTTACTTTCTATCACATTCCTAGAGAATGGAATGGGGTTGCGGATTGTTTGGCTAAATGGGCTTATGATCATTTGCAAAATTGGAATATTGTGGAAAGGGGTCAATTACCCCCAGATTTGCCACAAAAGTTGGACCACTTAGTGGAGATAGACAGGGGTGTGTAATACCCTTGCTTTGTACTGCTCTATTTTGGTTTGAATAAATTTTTACCCCTCTTTTAGTTTTAATTCAACACATGTTTGTAAATTAGCTAAAATGATGGTGGAGAGTGCTTACAAGTACTTTTTATAGATCTCATGTTATGTACATGCATTCAACAATGCATTGAAAAACATATGGGAAGATAGGTTGAATGAGGAGAGTGATGCTAAAAACTAAAGATATACAGATGTTCATTGCAACCACCACACCCCACTTACTCTCTAGACTTTTTCAAGGAAAGAATTCCTCAAACTTATGGAGACTAGATATGCCATTTACTTCATCTTGCTAGAGATGATGATTTAGATGCAAGAGCCTCTACAATTAATGTTGGTTAATGCTAAGTGTGGTAGATGACGAAGGCAAGCACAATTGAAGGGAGAGTGAAGCAAAAGATCCTTGATGAAGATTGGTAGTTCACAATGAGGTAAGAAATTTATGATTTTAATGTTTATAACTTACATATTATTTATATTTTAAAATTTAAATTTTGATAATTTTGGCGTTCACTAATTTACATCTTGATCTTTTTTGAAATTTTTGTTTGCAAATACATTTGCTCTTTCATCTCAACCATTTTGTGGGTAATAGGTGACTAGATATGCTAATACAAACCCTCTGAATCTTGAAGAGATATACAAGACATTCAACATGCTTGGCCAAAAGAAACACACAATTCATAGCAAGGACCCTAATTTGGGATTATATGAGGAGCATTCGGCCCATTGTAATGCAACGATGAAAAATTATGAACACCCCAATTCATATGGTAGACTATGCTCTAAATCCCAAATGGTATACACCAAGAGCTAAGAGAATGCATCCTTTTGAAGATGAACAGGTGAAAGAAGGTTTCATTAAATCCCTTTGAAAGATGTACAACACTAAGTTGCTTTACTTTGAAAATAGTAGACTGATTTTGTCAATCTTTGGGGTCCAGCATTCAACAAACTAAAGGCTAAAACAAACAAGGCTACATTAGCTCAAACAATTCCTTTCACATGCTACCAATTCCTCCAGTATAGACAGGAATTGAAGAAATTGGTCTACATGCAACTTTATTCAATCAATCAAGAGGAAAAAGACTAACAACTCAATGAGTGAAAAAGTTGGTGGCCATGCATAGTGCCTTGAGACTTCAATATTGACAAACTACTAAATATTGTAAAAATCCAATTGCACATGAGGATGTTGATCCTAAAGATGCCACATAGATTGATGAGGAGGCACATGAGGGACTAGGAGAAAATCAAATTCAAACTCTGATTTTGGTGTCAACAAAGATGAGGCATAGCAATAGATCTAGTTGCTATATTGTTTTTCAAATTTTCTATTTTTTCCATTTTGTAGTTGTGGCCTTTCGGCCTTATGTTGTATATATATGCACATTGACAATGAAACAATGAAATTTTCTTAATTTGTATGTCAACTCTCAATTCAACTCTATTGATATATAATATGGTTATATAATGAACATGGTGAATGTCGTACCATATGAATAACCTAAATTTCCTCTATTTTAAATTTTTCCAATTTTTTGATCGTCCTCCACTATCCTCCCCTAAACAAAGGCCTCATGTCCCTTGCTGTCCTTGAAAACCAACCCACCTCCTCTCACAAGTTGTCAATTCCTCTACTACAAAGAGGAATTGGTCCAAACATCACTTCAATCAATCGATCAAGAGGAATAGGCTTACCTTTCAACAAACAAAGAAGTTGGTGATCATGCATAGTGCCTTGCCAATTTAGGATCGAAATATTTTAGCTACATGATGGGATGTTAATATCAAATATGCCACACAAATTGATGAGGCACAATAGGGGCTTGTTGCAGTTCCGTTAGATGAGGTAGTCCCTCATATTGGCGGTGACTCAAATTAAAATCTAATTTGTATAGGGGAAGATGTGACAAAGGCATAGCCATATTAGATTTTCTTGTCTAAATTTTGTCATTTTTAGTTGTAGCTTTGTGGCCATTGGATTTTGTCGCATATGCAAACTAAAAATGAAAACTCAAAAGATTAGACATTGAAGTTTTGTTAATTTGTATGTCAATTCATGAATTCTTAATTCAGCTCTAATGTTTCACAACATGGTTATACTAAGTTACCGAATTGTCCAAAAACTAGGCCGATTCCGGGTACAAAACATATCGGTATCAGGTTTTGTATGGAATCGGCACAAATTCGTTTAGGATTCGGATTTTCATTTATTATAAATTTGTTCCTGAATTCTAACCCATCAGGAATTTTAATTAAATGGTTAAATACATCCTCTTAGAGTGGCAGATGACGTCTCATAGCGTTCGGCTGCTTGGCAATCTTTCTAATCTTTTACGAGTAGGACCTATTCTTTATTCATACAAAAAACAAATCAAAAAAACATTCACAATCCCCTTCGCTTGCACAATGCTTAGTCCAACACCATGCCTTTCCAAGTAAATTTGTGTTTGTGATAATTGTAAAAGATATGTAGGAAGATGGAGTCTTACTATTCATATTCGACGTTAATTTTGTTAGCAGAGGAATGAGCAATGTGAGAAAAGGCTTCGGCAGATAAATGGAAAGTTGCATCGCTATTATCACATCCAACAGAGGAGCAGTAATCCACAATCTTCACAACAAGCGATCTTCCTCTACATGAATTAATTCTCTCGTTACTTGTTCCACTCAAACATCTAATTTTGTACTTCCTTCTTGCCTGCCACCAATCCTTCGTGAGGAAGCCCCGATCCCTTGGTTCTAGCAATAGTGAGGGAGAGGCAACCGTGTTAGACACGGGCACAAAGAGAGTATTTTATATTAAAATATTGTTTATTAAATTATATATTATAATTATGTAATAAATTATAAATTATTAATAATATAAATTATAAAATTATTAATAATGTAAATCAATATATATATTATATTAGAATATTGTTTATTCTATTATATATTAATAATTATATAATAAAATTATAAATTAATAATAATATAAATTTATAAATTAAAAACTTGTATGGCATTGTTAAACATTAATATATTTAATTTTTTTGTATATTTATATGGTTTTTATATTTTTTTGTACGAATGTGTACCCAACCTGTCACAAAAAGTTTGTCGTATTGGCGTACCGTACCCTCGTACCCGTACCTGTACCCGTTCCCGTATCCGATTCGGCAACTTAGTGGTTATATTATGAATATCGTGAATTCATATAAATAATTGAAACTTCCTCTATATTTAAATTTTCCATGTTTCTAATTGTCACCCCTTGCTGCCCCTAAAATGTGTCCCCACATTTCTTGCCATCCTTGTCCCAAAAACACTGTCAAACATAGCTTTTAAAACAATATTATGATCATATGTATATTTTTTATGTTTTCTTACTCAATAGAGTACAGCGTTCACCCTTTTTCAAAAGAAATGATAACAAAAAATTTATTGAGTTAAATACAAAACAAGCTCACTGCATAATGAATGTGAGGCTTTGTTTTCAAGCAATTGTTACAAATGTCCTTGGTTTTCAAGCTGCCCTCTTTGCCTAGTGTTGAATTATTGACATTGATGTCAAAGGAGAGAATTTATCTTAACAAAGGCAAGAAAAAACAGTGATAGAGATTAATTAAATTCATGATAGCCAACTCTCTTGTGCTAGCACTCATGGAGGAAATATGAATAAAAAGATTTTATTTATTTTATGAAGCCGACCCTTGGTATTTTGGCACCCTCCTTTTGTGTCTTAATAAATTGAATTAAATATGAAAGGTTGTGTCTCCTTCAAATATGAAAGGTGGTGACTCTCTCAATAATAAGATATAAAAGGGAGATCATTTCCTTGTGGAGAGGATATCAAGTTGGAAAAAGAAAAAATAAGAATAAGAAATATAAGACATCTCTTTGGAATAGAGATTGAGAACAGCCATTGATAATATTCTGAAATATAACTAGTGGCAGCCATTTAAGAGTATACGGGAATCGGATACGGGAACGGGTACGGGTACGACCAGCCTTCATGCTCTTATCAAGTACGACACCCAAAGATGGAATGGACGGCCAGCCTTCCATACTCGTGGGCCAAGAGGTGGAATGGAAAACCAGCCTTCCATGCTCTTGGGCTTGATCAAGGACAACGGCCAGCCTCCAAGGTGGACTAGGGGATGGAAGGGTGGCCCACCTTCCATGCTCTTGCAATACAAGGACGACCAGCCTTGAGATTGCCGTTTGCAAACATTTACAATGAATTCACAATGTGATTTGCTATAAGGAATATGATATGACGTGTTGATTTAAATATTAATGATGCCATGAATTATTGATCTAAATATTATGGTGTTTTACTTTTACCTATGATTTATTGATCTAAATATTATAATGTTTTATGTATGGATTTGAATATTATCATACTTTCTTGTTACCTAATATTACTAATATCAGTTCTTAGTGAATAATATTGTTTTGCAGGCCTAAATTTAGGAATTTCCCATAAGGGGACATTACATCCTTGTTGATTATTTATTTAGTGATTGATGACATAATAAGGGTCAACAATTTTGTAAATGGCCAGATAGAAGCTTAGGTGTGGGAATTATTGAAGGAGCCTGTGAAAAGAATTCTGTTATGTTTGAAAAGTGCTTGCCAGCTCCCTCTTGCAAAGGGTCTTTTCTTTTTCTGTTTACTTCAGTAAATTTATTGTTTTGGCTTCTAGATCCTGCACTATTATACCAAAAACGGAAAAAAACAATACAGAAGTATAGAAATTTGTGGCCAAAATGATATTTTCAATGTTCCAAAACTATATTAAAGTAACTCACCGTAGGAGGAAAGTTGGCTTGCAGATACAAGGCATCTAACAGAGGCCATGGAAAACAGTGAGCTGATGAAAACAAGAAATTGCCAAAGCAGTACATGCTCTTGACCGTAGATGAAGGCAATCCTTCAAGTAGATGAGAATTATAAGGATAATTTTACAAGATCATAAGTCTGGAAAAACTCGGTAATCAGGTTAGATGTGATGACAATGTAAATGTTGAGTTGTTAACATTCATTTTTTCAAAAACCGTATCGAGTTGGTTACAATAAAAGCCTGTTAACTCACAAAAAAGAGACCAATTTATTTTCTGAACTGGAGGTGTAAACTGTAAACTTTGCAATTCTAAAAGGCTCTACAAGGTGAAAATTAAATCAGTGCATGCTGAAAAATGATTTTGTTTCCTTGTTCAGCATCCAGACAATGTAAGAAGTCACTTCTCTTCTCTTACAAAGTTACAAATACTTCTTGCTTTGCTAAAGTTGAAACAAAAAATTTATGTGGCTGGATGCACCAAAACATTACACACCATCTAATCCAGAAACAACAGCAATAATCACTATGGATTGTGGAAATCTAATATCATTAATTAGACACCGTGGTTAATCTTCAGAGAGTGTAGAAGCCCTTAAACAAGATTGGCCTTAGTAGACACAGTTCCATTAAATATTTGATAAAATGATTTGCAAGACATTAAAACAGAGAAAGAATACATTTACGTTTGTTATCTACACTTACTCTGCTAGAAGTGTCATCATCTCCCTTCTTTCTACATGTGAAGGAAAAAGAACACATTTACTTTTGTTATTTGCACTTATTCTGGTAAGGGTGTCATCATCTCCCTTGTGTCTAGATTTTAAGTAGAAAGAGCACATTTATTTTTGTTATTTACACTTATTCTGCTAGAAGTGTCATCATCTCCTTTACATTTACATGTGAAGGAATGAGTTTTAAAACAAAAGGCATAAAATTATCTCATAGTGAGTTGCAATACATCATTCTTTCCAAGGCTATGTATAACCAATTTATATAGGTATTTACACTTCAGTTAAAAGCAACTCCATCCAGATAATGATTTGCTATAGTTTCTAGAATAATAGCCCTGGACTTTATAAACCTTAGTAAGTCTTTTGATAGCACAAAACAAATGATAAAAATCAAACCAAATCGACCTTAATTATTCTTGGCTCATATTACCAATCAATGGAGGTGTTAGTGTAAAGTAATGAAAAACATGGTATCAAACATTATATGGCCGCCAGCTTTTGTCAACAACATGACTTTCTTTCAAAACATCAGACAATCATGTTATATGCAGACACAAACCACAACTAATCTATCCTTTAGTTTAAGAAGCATCAACATTTGACATATGAAGATTATTCCAATATATATTTATTCTGTCGGCTCAGAGATTTCTTGCAGAATATCATTAGAGGCTATTTAATACAGCAATCTTCTACATCTACTTGCATAGTGATGCCAATGTCAAGCAGACTAACATTCTTCTCTACTTGCAGTTGTGTCACAACCAAAATCCCTTAGAAAATGTGAGCATTACTTGCAAGAATAAACAAATACTGAGGATGACTAGCCTTCACATCTCAATAGTTTAATGATTGTCTCGGATAGTTACAAACCCCCTAGACTTACTCTAACTTAGGTTGAGAAGGAATGCACTGTTAAAAATCTATTCCAATCAGAAAAGATCCACAATATTTAATTAGGTTGGCAGAATTGCATTTTCTATAACGCACACTCAAACTGATTGAAGTTATTTGCCAAACAAGTTGGCATAATACAGAAGAAATCCACAAATAAGGAAAAATGTATTTTCTGTTATTATTAGATATTATACAGTTTTCTGACATTTGCATATACATGCCAATACAAATGTAACACTAAAATAAGTGGTAAATGTGAAAAGTTTACCTCAAATCCTGCTGTATCATACTGCCTTCTTTTCTCTGTATCAGAAAGAATGCTGTAAGAATATGCAACCTCTTTAAACAGTTCCGATGCTTCAGGATTACTTGCATTTTTGTCAGGATGATATCTGTAAAGCATTCATATAAAAAAGTCATTGTCAATGCCAGACACTTGACAAAAGCTCTTCCATGAAATTTTGTCACTGCTCAACTAGATAGAAATCAACAAAATCCTTAAATGAGTATATAAAAGGAGTACACACATGATAGGAAAATATTAAAAAAAAGGCAGTAAACTGTTTGAGATGGCCATAGGACTTATCTATAAGTTCCTCTAAGAACTTGAGATCCAACTCCCAAAACACAAATGTCCAAAAAGAACGAATTATGGAAAACTGAAAAACAAGAAAATAGCATTCATTGGCAGCGGCAGCAAACAATTAATTGGCACACAAAATGAAAATGGTTTTCTTTTCCAAACTGCTGCATTGATTGTAGACATAAATAATACTTAAAAGTGCATGGACAATAAGAATGAAGGTAGAAGACAAGAACAAAAATCAGACCCATGCTAAGAAAAAATAACTTGCTTCAAGAATATCAAAATACAAAATAAATACACAAACAATATATGATCACCACTGGGAGGTCCTGCTCATAGGCCCTAAAACATGTTATCATAGTCAAAAACAGAGGTAGATTCAGAAGGAGAGATTCAGCAAAGTGAAGAATGTAAGTAATGATTCCCAAAAGATGTTCAAGATTCAAAACTACACAATAGGTAAACTTACAAATAAGCTCTATGTTCCACTGGCTTCCCTTTCGGAGGGGCAAGGAAATATGAAGACAAGAAAGAAGAATCCTATAAGTGCCCCCTAAATCCTAGTAACAATATTTGGATAAGAAAATAGCAACAACCCCTATCAAAGGGTTAAGAGATGAGCAGATTGAGAGGAAGCTGGCAGTTTAGGTGAGACCCCCAGAGTGGTTTCTAAAATTAAATTTCAATAATGCATCAGGAGGAAATCTGGGATTGTCAGGGGCAAGTGTGGTGCTTAGAAATGAGGAAGGAATTTCCTGACGTGACAGTCTAATAATGAGGCTGAGTGAGAAGCTGTTGTTGTGTGTATCTCTCTAGCTTCCTCACTTGGCTGTGAGAAGTGAGTGGTTGAAGGAGATTCACTTGTAATCATTAATGACCTTCACAAAGGTCACTGTCCCAACTGGAACCTTTGGAGGTTTCTAGAGAATTGTCAGGAGTTGAGTAACTCATTTGATGAGATAGTGTTCTTGCATTGTTTCAAGGAAACGAATTCTGTGGCAGATTTTTTTGCCAATAGGGGTGTGGATCAGGATCTGCTAACAGCTTAGTACAGTGCTTTTCCCGAAGCTAGATCGAGCCTTAAGGAGTTTTTGGCTTGTAACTTGTAAGCCAACATAGGTATTTTTTAAACTGCAAAATGTTTTCACTGAGACAAGTGGATGAATTAGGTGATGTCCTGTGTGTTTATCCTCCTTGATAATGGTTCGAGTTATTGAAGGGTCAGGGTGGCAAAAAGGTTGGTCTTATCCACATGATCAGTAACTTTGTTATTCACATATGTATTTATCTATGGCTCGTGGGAATTAGCTTTTTACTATTGATTGTCTTTGGATTTCCTTATCTTTTGTTCTCTGTTGTGTGTATTGCAGTTTATGCCGGAGTCACTGGTGGCTTTTTCCTGTGTCTGGAATAGGGATTTTTTTTTTGGTGTGAATATCAGTAGACATAGCATGGCATAGAGGCCCATCCAAGCCCTGGAATCCTTAATTCCAAGGATGGGTGTCAAATAGCAGTTTGGGGTGGTTTTTACTGCAGATATCTGGCTGCATTTGGAAAATCTAGTTTAACTGTTTAAGTGACTCTGGGCCTTCAAGATCAAAGGCATGCATCCAGGAGGATTTTATTCAAAAATTGGTGTCTGCTGTGCCAGTGGTTGAGCAGTGAATTTGGCTGCAGAAACTCTTTCTGTTGTCGCATTTCTTGGATTCTGATCCTGTGGTGAATGGGCTGGTCAGAGAGGATGTTGAGGAGCCTGGTCCTATGGCAACAGTGACTATGCAGATGTAAACTTGGCTAGGATGGAGAAAATGTCTGCTTACAGAAAACTGAAGGATTTAAGGGCCTTTAGCACTGATTTGGGTCTAGTTGTTAAGAACATGATGGTTGCCCAGTCTCATGGGTATCTGGAAGCTTCCAGTACTTTCACACGACCTTCTTAGGACTCGGGTAAACTGGTGAGAGCCAACAAGCAAGAGGAGGTTTTCCATGGGATCAATTTCCCTGCTTTGGACACAATTTGTTCAGACGGAGCTTCCAGTGCTATGGAAGAGGTGGCAATGTAAAACATGGCTGGTTGGGACATGGCTTAAGGTGGTGAGGTTACAGGCTGATCAAACATGCCCTACAACAGATTTCCCATCGCCATCAGGATTGGGAACTAAAATAACTGCCACCAAAGAAATGTAGTAAGGCTTGTTCCATTCCCTCCAAAAGTTCAAATATATAAAAACCTGTGCTCAATTCAAGTAAACTAAGATCAAATGACCATCATTACATCGAGATATTTTTTCAAGTAAGAATTCCTGTGTCTATAATCCCAAGAATCTAGACTCAGGAAAACCTAGTTACTGTGTTCCAATGATGTAAATTGTTTTCATATGATGCATCAAACTGTATAAAGGACCATTGTTTTCCAATTTGTACATGTTTTGTAGATTAGACTCCACACAATGCAAAATCCTGATGATTCAACAAAATAGGCTTGCCCCTTTTAGCATCTTCATAGACAGAGGTGACAAAGGTGCTAAAGCATTCCTGTAAAAAGGATCATTGCTTTCCAATTTGTTCATGTTATAACTGTTTATTGATTAGACTCCTCCTGATAATTAAAAATCCTAGTAATTCGACGAAATAGTCTGCACCTTCTAGCATCTCCATAAACAGGGGTTAAAACATTCTGAAGCCTTCTTATCAGTGAAGGTGAGAAGAAATAGAGCTCCACCTACTTGCAGTTGTTTTATTTTCCTGATTTTTAGCTGGTGCAGCTAGGTGCTTATGCTAACCTACAGTTACTAAGACACCTGATTAGAGCTTGGCTGGGGAAAAAATCTTTCACGGATGATCTACAAGACAACTTGTGGCCGGATGATCCTTGGGACCCAAGAATTACCGCAGATCACAGAAGGATTCAACCTCGACCTACAATTGCTAGACGCCCAATAGTCTCATTTCCGCATACCAAACAGGAGGTCGGTTTTTCCCTACCCATTTAAAGACTGGCTGCTTCATGATGTGGTTTATCAAGGTATGCAATTTCAAGCATTCCCCATACTTTTCAGGTTTCAGTTTTATAATGCACCAATGGTGGCTCAGGCAGTTTATACTTATAGAATGGTTCCTTCTCAAATTTTGAATTAAATTTTGTGAAATATACCAACCAACAAAACAAAAGCATCCATTGATCGAATAACAGAAAATGATTCTAAGAGCAAAACAAAATGAAAATCTCAAACACAAAGATAAC
Source organism: Sequoia sempervirens (assembly GCA_007258455.2). Taxonomy (NCBI): domain Eukaryota; kingdom Viridiplantae; phylum Streptophyta; class Pinopsida; order Cupressales; family Cupressaceae; genus Sequoia; species Sequoia sempervirens. The sequence goes on along the minus strand of VDFB02381485.1, from coordinate 54,385 downwards.
ATATAGGAGACATTGTTCATGGAGATTACTTGAGAGCAAGCTTCCTGTAAGCAGTCTTTATTTCTTGATCAGATGCATCCCTGGATACTCCGAGCACTTCATATGGATCTCTTCTTGAAGCCTGAGGAGCGCTGCTATCTAATCTTGCTGAATCCATCCTTATTAGCCCTAAAATTAAATCCAGAAACTAGAAATTTACAGAATCCCACGGCCACTTCGGAAGCAGATAATCATTACTTTGAACAAGCCACACCCATAAACCCCGAAAATTCGACTGATAGAATTAAATGCCTGCCAAAAGTCAACAATTTCCCCAATTGGAGAAGAAAATACCCTTATAACCCTGAAATGACAAAATTCGGGCAAAAGAAAAACTTAAATGACAGGAAAAAGATATTAATTGAGACCTAAAGCATAATGGATACCAAGTAGCACGATCCCAACATCCAGTTTCATTAATAGAGCATTCAAACCCTATAAATTCATAAATCCTTCATTTCTCTATTCTTTTAAAACCGGAAAAGGAGTTACAAAGAAAGAAAATTCAACGCACCTAAAAATACGGCAGGAAAGATCAGCGCCGGGTGCCAATCTGGACCTCCGGGCACTGTGAAAGGAGTTGTGACTGAAAGAATTATGTAATATACTGAGATTTTTGCTGTCAACCGTAGCTTCTGCCTTTATTTTATTTAATGTATTTTTGCGTTATTTTAATCTTTTCTTTTTCTAATTTAACGTGCTTTTGTTTTCACCGACAAATTTGTAGATTCCGACGATTAAATATTTATTTCGAGGTTTTGTTGGAGGTCTTCGATAGGAAAATCCATCTACTCGGGCTTTCCGGCCCTGGAGGAAAATTAAATGAATTATTTATTGATTTTTTTACTAAATTAAATGAATTATTTATTGCATATGTAACTAAATTGCATATTTCCACCATATAAATGCTTCGGATGCCATAGGTAATAGGTTGCTCTAGTGGACATATTGGGATTAGGTATTCTGACAACATGAGATGGGAGCTAAAACATTTTTTTAAAGCTTTGGAAATTCATAAGAAGCCCCCTTCTAGGCTATATATTTTAGAGTTTTTGAAAGGATTTGAGAGTTTTGCATGTGCTCTTATTATGATAGTAACTTCCTTGTTTGAATCAAAGTTTGTTCTCAATACTTTTGTATTGAGACAAATTAAAATTTTATTTTATTTTTAAGATATGTTGTATGTGTTAGATATTTTATTAGAATTAAAATGAGTAGTTGTTAGAATCTATTAAAGGGGTTATATTCTTATCATATTTATATATTATTTTAATATAAATTTATAAAATTTTGTTATTATTATATGTTATATATAAAGTATACACTTAATAATTAATAATGTAATAAATTGTTAGATTAATTATTATTTAAAATTGGTAATTCTAAATAGGTGGGATTAATACTTCTTTGGTTATGTTATCCTCTTTTTCTTATATTTAATGAGTTATTTTCTTATTGAGAAATAAGCAAATTTGAAGATTGATAGTGAATTCTATCATTATATACAAGAGGTATAATTGATCATGTGAAGTTATATACCTAGATTTTATATGTAAGTGTTTAATAATGGAACAATGTTTTCGAGTCTTTTTTTACTCAAAAGTGTTTTTCCTATGTAGATATTGTGTAACATTTTGAATTTGTGTATCTTATCATTTTCATTTTATTAATCTTATACTTATTTGTGATGATTAGTAACCTGAGATCCCAATTGCTAATATGGTATCAAAGCAAGTTAGATTGAGCTAATCATTCTTATAGGAGATACCATTCTTGAATACATTTATTATAAAATATATAATGTGTTCATGGAAATACATCTAGTGTACCCTTTATATATTTTGAAACCAAATTCCCTCTAACATCACCTAGAGTTTGTAATAGGCTTGATAGATCAAAATGCCTATAATAGGTTTGATTGACCTCTTATATTAGGATGAGATCCTCTTCATTAAGTAAAAATCATTCCTATAAAGCAGTATTTGTGATCCAAAAATATAGATCCTTGTTAAGAATTCTAACAACTAATAAAATATAGCATTATTAACTACAAAGGAATGTATGCTCTTGCATTAAGCAAGAGTTATTTATTTATCCTCCAAAAATATTTTTATTGATTCTATGTATGACTTTTTAACAACGAAAAATTACAACAAAATTATTCCATCAAAAGAGGTCCATTAATCAATATTTCAATTGTATATTTGTAATTTCTCACTACCACCACTTTTACAGAATCTAGTTTTATTGATATCTAATGCAATGAAATAAATTCCTATAAATTTTGTGAAGTGGCATACCCAATAATGTGAAGCAACACATGCATTTGTTTTCTTATATTACTTATAGTGTGAGGAAATGCATATCAATCACACTAAATATTAGCCTCTATTGATGGTGGGTCATGTCAAAATGTATATGCACATGGAATGTAAACATATCCATATGACAAACAAACACCACATAACTTGACCCTTATACACAACCATCAAAAGTAATCCATTTTTTTTTTAATTTTATTAAGACCTAAAGTATATTATGCATGTTTCACCATGTTATAATATATTTATTTACACTTTCTTAGCTCCTTGATGGATTTATTTCCATACTAAATTGGCACATCTTCAAATTATTGTGTAGGTCTTATTTTATTGATGGCGTGCTAATGCATTTCTTTCTATAATAAAATAGCATATTATTTTATCATTATTATGTGAAATGAAGGAAAAGTGGGGGTAAGGTGTAGAATGATCTAAGGGTTCAAACACACTTACACTTCTCCTACTTTCATTAGAAAAAGAGATCTTAGGATTGACTTTCAATCTTGAGGTGAGTCAACCCTATTAGGAAGGTATGTTGCTTTCTTATGACAGAAATGACTAATTGGCACTTTTGGGAGGTGAATTAAAATGCATTAACTAACTAAATTGCATGAGCTAACACTTGAAATGCAGAATATCGTGATAGGAAAAACAGAAATAGTAATTTGCAAGCAGATCTGAGAAGGGCATAATAGTGTGCACCTAGCCTAAAAAGCATTTTTTGAGCTTTGTAGCAAGATTGGTTCACCCTAGGGTGAATGGATCCTAGCACAGGGGTCCAAAATTTGATTGTGTAGTCCTTAAATCCTAGATCTAAGCTTCTAATTTCTCTAGGTTTGACTATTAGAAAGTAGGAAATAAATTTTATAGGTGAGTTTTCGTAGTTTGACAACAATGATGACAACTTTACAAAATTGTTCCTTTGATCAACTCTCAATCCTTCTTCACATGTAAATTTGCACATGCAAAGAGAATATTTTTTTTCGGTGAATGGGGGTTTGCCTTAGTCAAAACCCCATGTTGGTAATCAAACCTTGATATTGAAATGATGACAAATGGAAGGAATTGGTGAATGAACAAAGCTATGATACAACTCAACAAACCCTTGATGGTTTCCCTTAGAGGACTAAAGTCTAACACATCACTCTAAGGTCTAGATCTTGCATGAATTGGCTTGAATGATTTGCTTGATTTGATGCTTGAATGCTTGAAACCTAGGTCACAATGTTAGCTCCAAACATGACATGAACACACATGAACTTTGACATGATGGTATTATTGAAACCTACATCACAATGTTAACTCCAAACATGACATGAACACACATGAACTTTGACATGATGATATGATCTTGATTGTTGTTGTAGATGACTGATAAATCTACTCTTCAATACTCTTGACAATAATATTTGTTATAAGATTTCTCTCATCAAGTGTGTTAGATTTGAATTGATAAAATAATTGTATTTATAGGTGTTTCTCTAATTTCTCAAAAATTAGATTCCATAAGTTGGCATTTGAAATTTGAATTTGAATCATTAAAATGTCACCAAAAACATATTAAAAATTGGGTCCTAACACTTAAAGGGGACCCATTTTCCCTTGGGTGAATGGGTCTTAGGACCTAAGTCCAAGACACACAATTTCTAAGGTGTTTAAACTAATGTTGGAAATTGTTTAATATAGGTTTCCCTTTCGAAAAATAGGAATAATAAGCTTTTGGAATGCTTAATTTAAGTAATTAGAAGCTTAATTAAGTCCAATTAATTAAGGGAATGCAAACATAGTGTGAAAATGTAAAGGTGTACATTTTTCTACACTACATTTAGCCCCCGCTTTAGTGAGAGTATGATCCCACTCTCAAACTCACACTAAAGTAGACAAACAAGTCAAGAGAGGTCTAATTGTATAATTGTTAGAAGGATGAGATAGAAAAGATCAAGGAGGATGATCAAGCCCCCAAGATCATGGTAAAACCAACAAAGGCATAACAAGACACATGCATGCAATGGCGACATAAGATACACAATTATACAATGTCCAAATTAATGCAAAGATGAAGGGGTGGATCAAGCTTCGATTGTTTGTCCAAAAGGTATGGATCAAGCCTAGGTTTTTTGTCCAAGAATACACTCATAAGGGTTAGTGTAGTATGATATATACTACATGAGCCCCAAGGCAATATGAGAAACACATAATGTTCTAGTGAAATCAGATATGCACTGGGTGTGTACCCATACAAAGGTGGCAGATGGGCAAGTCATGCCAGGTTTGTAGGCTCCCATACGTCAGTTTGACCATACCAAAAGTTATACTCCTTGACAACTTTGATAAGGTGCCACATTGAATGGTCATATGTTTTACAAGGCACCACTGACAAGCAAGTTGTATTAAATGCTTGGTGGCCAAGATTTAGTTTAGGATAGTCAAAGGGGTTATGCTTAGTTCATGAAAGGTCTCACTTTAGGGAACATCACACTTGATATCATCATCAAGAGAGGACTAGCTAAGGGATAAAATATTCACACTTTAGGGAATGCAAGCCTTAACATTACCACTATGAGGAATGTCATATATCAAGAAAGGTCACACTCTCAAAGGACATCAAACCCAATGTCACCATCAAGAAGATACATCGTGTGAAATAAGAAGACCACACTTTAAATAAAGGTCATGTCATTAAGTAAGCAATGAGCAGGAGGCATAATGCCCCCCACTTTAAAGAAATTTCTAAACACCATGTTGTGAGCGATTCCTTTAAAGTAGAATATGATAAATGCCAATACATGAGAGCTTATTTGGAAAGCCCTATGCCAAAGATATGTTTCTGAATAAAGTTGTTTCATGGAAAGGAGGTTTCCCCCCACATGCAATCCTAAGATAACACATAAGGGATCCACAAATTTGGGGTCAGTGTATGTCCTTGCTACAGTGTTATAATAGAGCTTGGAGTCGTCATCATTCCCCAAATATATTATGGAACAATGAACACAAAGGAGGAACGAAACATAAAGATAGAAGACAAACAATCCTTTTTGGTCAACATGGAGGAGACCTAAATGTCTTAATGCTTTGCATCGTCCCTGAAAGGAAAACACAAGACAAAGACAATGTTTATGATAAATAGAAGAATGTCACAGCAGATTCACTTCCTTTGTATCCTTGCACTAATGGAGTGACAAGGATCATCCAAAGTAGGCTCACAAACATAAAGACACACCAAGAAACACAGTACAGGGGATCACATTACGCACATGCAATCACACAATGAACGTGAATAGACATAAATCTAGTATGACACATGCGATCCAACCTAAAGCAATTCATCTACATCCCAATCTTGTTCATCATATACGGAAGGCGGATGGCTAGCCAAAGGCTCAACAACAAGTGTCATACTAGGACAATCACCAGGTTCAACATGTGGTGAGTCGATCTTGTTAGGAGGACCATCACGATTTTTATTATCTAAGATCATGGAAGAGGAAAATAAAAAATTCAACTCATTATGCACTTCCTCATCCATCTTAACAATCTCATCATCATCATCCAACTTTATCATAGTAGGAGGTCTAATGGTAATGTCCATAGAGGTTTCATGTTGTTGTTATGGTGAAGGTGGAGACTCATCATGGTTTACTTGAGTTAAATTTTGGTCTTGGTGATGGGTCTGGTTATTAGTATCTTTTTGTTGCTTTTCATATACTTTTAAGACACTTTATATATGTTTTTAAAGTATCTCTTAGATAATACTTCCTTAATATGTTATCCTTTCATACATACCTTGCAACCTTGAACCCATTTTATGGAAATGAAATATGGTTGAAATATTCGTATAATTGCATGGTTTAAGTATAATGAAATGTGATTTAATTATGGTGGTTAGTTGCATATTTATTTGTATGGATTAATATCTTTAAAACTTAGCACATGGTAGGAAGGATGGAGTATTTGTAGCAAGTACCAAAGCAGTAGAATGGGAAATTAATGAAGTTCAAGTTGTCCAAGGTGCAGGAAGTTGTGGAGTTGAGCGTGGTCATTATGGAAGGAATAAATGTTAGAAGATATTTGTTTTTGAATGTTGGACATTTTCCCATGTGTTCTACATACAAGTTGTCCTTATTTGAATAGGTCTATTTTCCAGTTAGATGAATAAGTCAATCATTGTTCCATCTCCTCATATATAGGAGTGAGATTTATGATTGCGGTTAGTTAGTTAGTTAGCAGTTCAAATAAGATTCTCCTCATTTTGTATAATTCAAGGGATGAGTTCATAGATCAATTAGTTGATTTTGTTATAAGTTACTAGTAGTTAGCAATTTTCTAGTTTTTCTAGTTATCCAAAGATATGTTGTTACAATGATACTATGGAATAAAATCTACAAGAAGGATTATGTCTGAATATCTGGTGTTATGCAATGAATGGATTTGTGTGACGCATGGATGCATAAGAATCTAAGTTAGATTTGGATTTCAATTAAGTGAGTTTTCTGAGTTGGCCACTTAGGTACTGTTTTGCACTTCATCTATATATTTGTTTATTTATGCATGTTTCCATTAATTTTATTTTATGTATCTTACATGTGCATTGAAAGTAGAAGATTTTATGGTTAGTTAAAGTAATAGTTGTTCATGAACAAGGATATAATCAATAGATCATAGCACTCCAGAGTTTAGGATTAGTTATTCAATTGTTTTAAACAATTATGGATTAATTATGCACTCACAAATCTTTAACAGTCACCTACAGCTTATGCTACAGGTACCTATAGCCACCAGGTTCTGTAACTATTTTTACTATTTTTGCAATTTTGTCAAATTCTAGCAAGGTAGAATAGTTTGAATAAGTTTGTGTAGAGTAATTTAGGTTAGCTCAAGCTTGTGAAGACACATATAGTGGAGTACCATCATAAGTTTGTGCACCTTGGTTGATAATTTAATGTAGGCTTGCGATGCCAAGAGGACTGTTCAACTTGGCACACCCTTGAATTGTATAAAATTTAACAAGTCCATAACACATTAGTTTGCCTCTAAATTTTTGGCATCGTTGTCAGGGATGGTGTTATCTTCATAGGCCTATTTTTACAAGCTTTTATAGTTAAAATTTTATATTTTGCATTAGGACTGATAGATTTCATCTTCAAAAACCTAGAGTTATACTAACATTGTGCAAGGTCCTTCCCATACAAAGACAAACCTACTATATGCGGAGGCGGAGAGATAACCAAGGAAGATTCATCCCTTCAAACACTCAAGATAGAGAAGATATTGATGGTTTTGTTAAATATATTGTGGAGATTGTTGAAAGAGTAGACATTGCCTTTCCATCTTCATCATCTTCATCAACATCATCATCTTCCACAGCTACTAAAGGGACCTTTCGAACAATGGTAGATCCTGATCCACCAGAGCAGGGTACTTTTGAGTTCACCATTACTAACCAAGCCAAAGCTACTATGTTGAAGAATATTCCATCATTAGCATTACCAGTATTTTATGGCTTGGTAATTAAGGACTCAGATACCTTTCTCTTTGAATTTGATGTTTTGTGTAGAAGTTGTGATAACACTTCTGATGCCCACCATCTCAAGCTCTTCCCTACCACTCTTAAGGATTCTGCCCTTAGATGGTTTATGGGGCTTGGCAAGGATGTTGTTCCAGATTGGGACACCATGAAGACAAAGTTCTTAGAAAAATACAAGGACTATGGCAGAGGATTTCACCAAAGAAAATATGGCATTTTCTCAATGTCTCAAAAAGAGGATGAGCCACTAGAAGACTATGTGGAAATATTTCAATTTGCTTTGAAGAAGAACCCCCAGAATAAACTATTAGAGTAATCCCTTAAATTGGTATTTTTAAGGGAAATTAATGAAGATAGTATGGATGCCCTCAACCTTATTGGGGGAGGAGACATTTCTATAGGTCCATTTGAAGACATTTGTAAAGTCTATAGGAATTATTCCAAATCCCTTTCCAGGAAGCCAAGAGGGGAGAGGTCATCCATTACAAGTAAGTCCTCTAATGGGGTTTCTAAGTTTTAAATCAGTAATTTATTGTCCAATATGAAGCAAGATATAATCAATCATCTAGCAACAAAACTAGACACCCTCCACATCAAGAAGAAATAGGAGGAAGCAAAAGCCATGCTCACTGATTATTGTCCTAACTATAGGCAGAGGGAAGCCAATTGTAACTGCAAGAGAGTGACCAGTATCCAGCAAGAAAAAGTTGAGAAACTAGATTTCCAGGTAATCGAAGCTGATGATGGACAAATATTCTACATAGCACAAAGGAGGCCATGGCAACAAATACAAGGTGTTCCATCAAACCCCCTTAGTTTTAATCAATCTTCCCCTTTGAGCAATCAAAACTTTTCTACTTGGAACACTCAACCCTAGCAAACAAATCAGAACTAGTGGCAGAATCCTCAACAATGGCCACAAGCCTAGCCAAATTGGAACCAACAACCAAACCCTTCGCCACAACAAAATTTCCAGGGTTCCAATTACAATACATAATGGCCAAACCAACAGAATCAATGGCAGCCTCAATGGTATAAATGTCAATAATGGAAACAAAAAAATATGAATTACCAGTAGCCTATGCTACCTCCTCCTCCACCTCAGCAGCAAGCTTTAATGCCTCCATCAAATCCTCAACCTCAGCCACCTAAACCATCTCAAATACCTTCACCTAACCCTAACACTAAGCCTAATCAACAAGCTTATACTAACGAAGTTGTCCAATGCCCCACTTATGGGGTAGAGGTGAGTGACCTTCATCTCAAATCAAGGAAGCAGCTTGCAGGACCTTCATCTCCCAAAATTATAGAATTAGATGATGAAAAACATACAAAGGAAGCCTAAGATAATCCACCTTTGGAATCTCAGACCAATTAAGGGCTCCAAACCACATCACATATGAATCCCCCATTCCTTGAATGTTTGGCTATCCAACAACAACATACATAGGCTGAAACAGACCTTTTAGGCCCAATTAAAAGATGTCATCATTAAAATCCCTTTAATCCAAGCTATCAAAGATATTCCCATCTATACTAAGACTATTAGGGATCTTTTCCTGAAGAAGCCAGGAAGGAAAAGAAAGGACCCACAAACGGTCCATGTTTTGGGTAATCTTGCCGATATAATGTTGGGAAATATAACTATTCCCAAATATACAGATCCCGGTAGTCCAATAGTGGACGTTAAAATCAATGGGACTCTTATTAAGAATACTTTGATAGACCTAGGTGTTGCAATTAATGTGATGAACAAAGACACTATAAAACTACTACTGTTAACCAATCTTAGGCCTACTCAGACAATTTTGCAATTAGTTGATAGGTCTATAGTTAAGCCTGAAGGAGTTATTGAGGACCTGGTCATTGCATTAGATTCTTGGGATTACCCTGTTGACTTTATCATACTTCAACCCAAAGTTAATCTAGTTGGTTATCCATTAATCTTAGGTCGACCTTGGTTAGCCACAATCGATGCATTCATAGGCTATAGGTCAGGAAAAATGATCATATCCAACAGGACTATAACCAAGAATCTCGTACTTTATCCACTAGCTTAGCCACATCAAGACCTTGAGCAGACCATTTGGCCACACCTGGAGGATGATGAGGACAATTATTCATTGTAGACCTTAATGACTATAGAGCATAGCCCTCTACTAGCTATTCAAGATGAGGATAAGCTAATAGCTCATATCATACAAAATGATTATGGAAGGCACCCACATCAATAGGGTTGTTTATCTTGTTTTCAAGATCCTTTGGAAAGCATAATACCTACCAGTTCCTCACAAGAGGTATCCCAGATAATTCATACTTTGTTAACCCAACAATGCTTGCCAATAATACCCAACCTTGATCTATACTCTGTACAAGACATGTCTATGCAATTAGAGGTCAAAATTGGAAAGATGTTGAATGTTAATAATGCATTGATTGATGAACAACAAAAATCCTTGCACTTTGTGTTGTAGGCACATGTAGTAGCTTTTGCATGGGATTATAGTGATATGAAGGCATTGATCTTGTCTTATGCATGCACAAGGTTTACATCAATGATGGTTGCAGACCCATAAGGTAGCCCCAAAGGCACATGAATCCAGCCCTCAGAGAAACTGTGAAAGCCAAACTGCAAAAGCTTTTAAATGCAAGATTCATATATTATATCTCAAATAGTGAATGGGTTTCACCACTAGTCATAGTACCTAAAAAGGGTGGTAAATGAAGAGTCTATGTTGACTACAGGGAACTCAATACTACCACTAGGAAAGACCATTTTCCATTGCCATTCATTGACCAAGTTCTAGATTCTTTGGAAAGAAAGAAATATTTCTCCTTTCTTGATGGTTTTAGTGGTTACAACAAAATTAATATTGCACCTTAAGATCAAGATAAAACCACGTTTACCTATCCCTGAGGTCCATATGCTTATTGTGTTTTACCTTTTGGTCTGTGCAATGCTCCAGCCACATTTCAAAGAGTGGTGCTTAGTATATTTTTTGATATTGCACATGATAAGATGGAGATTTACATGGATGATTTCACCACATATGGTGAAACATTTGATGAGGCTTTGCAAAATTTAGAAACAACCTTGAAAAGATGCACTAAAAAAAAATTATCATTGAGCTTGAAAAATATTTTATGATGATGACAGAAGGCATTGTCTTGGGACATTTTCTTTCTAGTGTAGGGATACAAGTTGACCCTAAGAAGATTGAGATTATATCCACACTACCTTTCCCTCAAAAATAAAAGGATGTGATAAGCTTTCTTGGACATGCAGGTTATTGCAGTAGATTCATCAAGATTACAGTAAAATAGTTGCACCTTTGTTTGCTTTTTTGACAAAGGATATTGAATTTCAATGGAATCTAAACTGTTAGTAGTCCTTTGAGAAGTTAAAGGTAGCTTTGACTAATGCGCTTATTTTAAGAAGTCCAAATTGGACATTGCCATTTCACATCTACACTGATGCATTAGAATTTGGACCTGGAGCTATCCTGGGACATAAAGAGGGAAATAAGGAGTATGCCATACATTATATCAGCAAAAACCTATACGAAGCATAATTAAACTACATTGTGATTGAGAAATAAATGCTTTGCATTTGTCTATGCCATTAACAAGTTTATACATGACATTACTAGTTATCAAGTATTCATACACACAAATCATATAGCAATTAGATACCTGATGAATAAGCTGGTAGTAGGTGGAAGACTTGTGAGGTGGTTGTTGTTACTACAGGAATTTGACATAACCATAGTTGATAAACTATATTTCCTACAACATCTAAAGGAGTGGTTGATGATTCATTCCCTGATGAACATTTATTTTTTCTAACTATACATAACCCATGGTATGTTGGGATAGCTAACTACTTGGTAACAAGGTAGATTCCAACTTACTTCTCTCCTAGGGAGAAAATATAGTTCATAAATGCTTCCCCTTTTCTTGGATTTTTGGATTCTTTTTTTACACTGGCCTAGATAATATTATGAGAAGATGCATTAAAGGGAGGATGAAGTGTTTGACATATTAAAATCCTGCCATGATGAACCTTGTGGTGGAAATTTTGTAGTTAACAGGACAAATTTTAAAATCTTAACAATGGGATATTATTGGCCAACCCTTCACAAGGACTCTCTTAAGTATATTAAAAGTTGTGATAGGTTCCAAAGAATGGGGAAACCTACAAGTGATGAGATGCCTTTGTAACCTCAACTAGCACTAGCTCCTTTTGATATATGGGGACTAGATTTTGTTGGCCCTATATCTCCTACTTCAAACAACAAAGAATATATCCTATTATGTACTAACTACTTAACCAAGTGGGTAGAAGTGAAAGCATTGCAGTTTGCCAGAGATGGCAATATTGCAAAATTCTTATATTAGGAAATCTTCACTAGGTATGGTGTTCCTAGGGAGATAGTGACTAATCAAGGGCCATAATTCACATCAAACCTCATAGCCCAGTTGGTTAAAGAATATCAGATCAGGCACAAGAAGTCTACCCCATATCATCCTTAGGAAAATGGACAATTTGAAGTTACAAACAGGGAGATTGAGAACATATTGACAAAAACAGTATAACTTCATTGAAGAGATTGGGTATCTAGATTTCTAGAAGCTGTTTGGGCATACAAAACTACTTGGAAGACAACTAAAAGGTTTACCCTTTATGAGTTGGTTTATGAAAAAACAACAGTGTTACCTATAGAGTTTGAATACAAAACCCTACATACAACAATTGACTTAGGGATGGACTTAACAAACTCTCAAAAAGAAAGGTTGCAACATTTGAATGCCCTAGATGAAATCAAATTGCAGGCATTGCACCATACAAAGGTTGTTCAGAAATAAAGGATTAAATGGCATAACCAGTACATCAAGACTAAAGAATTTGCTATAAGTGACTGGGAACTTCTATATGATTCCAAATATAAGTATTTTCTAGGCAAATTATAGTTACATTGGCTAGGACCTTATGATATCCAACAGGTGTTTCCTAATGGTGAAGTTCAATTGCAGACTATTGATGAGGTCAAATTCTTACTCTTGGTTAATGGCCATAGACTCAAGTTGTACAAGAAACCACTTGAACATGATGATTTCATCCTAGCTCTAATGGATGAGTATGGTGTACATAGTTTTGTTGATTCAAAATTTGGGATATAGAATGATGTTCCATAGGATGATGTTATACAGAATGATGTTTCACATGATGATGTTCCATAGGATGATGTTCCATCAGTTGATGTTATCACAGGAAGCGACTTACCTAACACATCTAATAATACATAGATCGAATTACACAACTTTACCTTTGAGATTACCAAGGGATAATATTCCCTACTTTAAATCACATACACACTCAACACAATACCTATAATGACAATGTTCTAACTCCGAAGGGACCTATACTTTTGTTTTCTTAGGACCTGTTTAGACAAGACCTAACAAGCACATTTTAATTAGGCCTTGTGCTTCGCATACTTGTAGCAATACCCATTGCAAGCATGCTACAATTACTTGTCGGATTCAAAAAAAATTCCCGTGGAATATCCTAGTGCACACATGTGCCCTTTACTTCCCAGTAAAGCACATGTCAATTGTACTACTGCCACTTTTCATCAACTCCTATGCAATCAATGCACACCACATCACTTGTATGCCATGATATGTGGCTTTTCAATTCATAATTGCACCAAGCATTAATTTCCATTCTACACGTATGAAAGGTAACCTCATATCATTAAATCTAGCTTTCTTTTCATATCTATTATTATTCATTGTTTAAATTATGCATTCGAATTTTATCACCATTACAATTCATCATTATCCTATCACCCTGACCCAATTACACATGAAGTGTAGTCACTTCACTTTAAGTTGGGGGAAGGGATATCATTGTTATCAATTTTTTTATTTTGCCACCAAAGTTTGTCAGACTACATTAATATATCCTTTAAAACTAGAAAAACTTCTCTATATTTCTGATAAATGTGGTTCCTTCCATGTGATGAGCTAAGGTATAAAACATGTGATACCTGATTGAACTAAAAGAAAAGGGATTGTGAGTATTGGGTACAGAGAAGGCATTACGTGAGGCAGTTGAATTTGAAGGTTTTTGGGTGGTGAAGTTGAATCAACAAGAATTTGAACTCTTTGAGGTTGCAAGAATCAACAGAATAATGGGAGGTGATGTAATTCATATAGAACCATCTTCTCACAAAGAGATATTAGAGGATACGATGGTTATACCTCTATTCTCCAAAGTAGGATGGTTGGACTATTTCCTAAAGTTGACAGAATATGATAATGAGATGGTCAGGGATTTTGTAGCCATGTTAAAGTATGATGAAGCAACAGTAAAGGGATTGGTGGTGGATGGATTAGAGATGGCAATCACTCAAGTAATAGGGTTACCTCACACTAGCTCCAAGTACCCAGCTCGTGCAGATGCGGTAGCAACGAAGGAAGCATTCTATGAACGGGGTGAGAACTTGGATTCGACTTCACAAGGTAATAAAATACTTTCACTTCCATTCTTTTGGGGAAAATGTGTTGCATATATTATCAAATACCTTGTGATGGTTTCCCCAATATATTATATACTATGCATTTCAAGTTGTTGAACCACTTACAACATGACCAATTAGTCAATGTACCCAATTTTCTATACAACATGCTAAAGAGAATGGCCTCTGAATATCAAAGGAAATAGACCGATATTACATGTTATGCCTTGCATAACCACCCCATTTTGTTTTGGATCATAATGGGTTCCCCTTATTTTTATTTTGTGCTTGGTGTTTTGTTTGGGTCTTAGGAGTTGTTCGTTTTTCTCCTAAGTCCTTGTTTCTTTTGGTCTGGTAGAAGCAGAGTCGGAATGGAAAGTGGACTTAGAACTTTTACAAGGTTCCAAGTCTAGATTCTATCTCGGTTCCAGTCCCACCCTTCTTCCTTGTTCTTTTTATTGTCTTTTGGTTTGCCTTGTGCTCTTGGGTATGTTTCTCCCTTGAGTTGTTTCTCATTTCCTTGTGTTTTGTCTTTGCTCGAGCAGAAGTGGAACTGGAATTGAAATTGAACTTGGAACTTTGTAAAATTTCAAGATTTGGTGTTCATTCTAATCTCGCTCTCGCTCGCATGCTTTGTGTTGTTTCTTGTTTGGGTCGGGTCTGATTTTTGTTCCGGTCCCGCTTCCCATCATTTCTTTGTCCTTAGTTTTTTTCATTTTTCGGGAACAAAACTAGAATCAGAATCGAACTTGGAACTTTGTAAAAGTTCCATGTTCAATTTTGGTTCCGATTTCCCCCCCATCTCCCTTTGTTGTCTGCCCTTGCCGCGGGATCAGAACCAGGTTTGGAGTTGGATAAGAGACTTGTTAAAGGTTTCTTGTTCTATTTCAAATTCAGTTCTGCATCCACCCTGCCTTTGGTTTCCACATGAGTTTACTATTCATTTATGTTGTTTGCTCTGTCCCCAACTGACCACATTTATTGCATTAATTACAACCTTCTCACATGCACAAAATGATTTTAAAACCTTAATTGAGGTTAAGCGGTTCATTATCTTTGCTATCTAAACTGTTTTAGTGAACCAGAGTTAGGATAACTTTGAGAGGAGCATGATTTGATTGTGAATTCGCATTGGTGAGCGAATTCTTATCTAGTTTCAACCTTTCTTGTTGGCATTTCAAGGTAGGGTCTTTTCCCATTTGCTTTGTTGTTTTGTTTTCATGTTCTTTCTTGTCGTGTTCTTGCGCATTCACGAGACCCTTTTTCTGTGAATCTTCACTCTTTCCCTTATGTATTTTTGGTTTATTTTTGTCTCTTTTGTTTTCTATTTTTTCCCTTTTTGTCTTTCTGTTTGTTTCTTTTTCCATTTTTTCGTCTCTTTCATGGCAAGTTCGTTTTGTCATGCCCTAGTTTCTAACTAGGGTTCCATTTGATGGGGTCCTTTGTGCTTTAAATGCTTCAAAATCTATTTGGAGACCCTCTTGATCTTATTCCTATGTCGATTCAGTGATTTTTATGTTGGGTTTTTTATGCCCTAATTATCTGAGTTGACGTGTCATGCAAACTAGGGTTTGTTTGATGACCTTTACAATATCCAACCCTTAGAGTTAATTTGGTCTTGATTTTGTTAAAGGGTGAGGTTAAGCCCCTTTATTTGAAATTCCATTATGATCCCCTGTGACCCAGTTCCTAAAAGCTCATGTGACCACATCTTCAAGAAATTTCTTTGTTTTGAATGTTAAACCATCGGAAGCAGACTTAAGAACGAACTCGTCCCGTAAGTATTTGCATTGGGGTTCATTCCCAAAATGATCCCACTTCTTATTACTGTTAACTTTGGTCTTCACACTCGCTCTTTGGTGGAAGCGGAACCGAAGTGGGGGTTGAACTTAGAACTATTGATTGGTTTTGAGTTCAGTTTCCGGTTTGATCTCGATTCCAGTATCATTCTGGTTCCGGTCCTAATCCCAACTTGTGTTAAAATTATTTCCCATTCTTGATTCTGCTTTGGCTCCGCTTCCGGTGAATATAAAATTTGGCTAAGTATGGAAAGTGGTATTGAATGGTGTATTGATTATCATGCTTTTGTTCATCTAATCTAGGGTTTTATTACAAAAATAGAAGATGTCTAGAGCATCAGAGGAGGCTTCTCAAAGGAGCCAACTTGTAGAGAGCTCAAAACAAGGAGCCAAGCCTAAGAAGATCAAGGTGGAACAACTCCCATATACTTTGAGGTATAAGCATCAAATTCCTACCATTACAACTAGCAAGGTGGACTTAGATTGGGTAGACATTACAGATACCAACTTGGGTTCATTCAACTATGAAGAGTTGTATGAAGAAACATTCAGTGAAGGTGTAACATGGAGAACTCAAAGAATTGTTCAATTTAGTTTGGCACACGTTACCCTCTTCCTTTTATATGTCCAGTGTCTAGAGTTAATACTCATTGCAACTAGAGCCTACAATCCTGCTACCAGACAATGCATGGACTTGTAGGGGAACATCATTATTGACCTTACACCACAAATGATAAAGTTCATGTTCAATGCACCTGCTCCATAGAACCCCAGGCAGCTTAATGAGGCTGAAGCCTTGCAACTTTATAGCAACAAGGAGACTAACATGACTCACATGAACAAAAACTAGATGAGGGTTGAAAAGAAGTCCCTAGCCAAGCTTCCATATCAACCTAAAAGATCAAATTTCTACAAGGAGATCAGAGATATAATAATGATGCTCTCCATAGTGTTTGGGAAGAGAGATGCCTCCCAATTCAAGGAATGAATGCTTCCATTCTTTCAAACTACACTAGATGGCAGGCAACAATTTGATTGGCCTATGATTGTATTAGAATTCATACACAACCAGATGCTTAGAGTGAGAGAAACCAAGAGCTTCTTCATGACCTCTTATGTGATTTATGTAGTAGCCAAAAGGGGCATCTTTCTTGAGTTGAATGTAGTGGGAATATTGGGAGAAGCCCAGGGACAAAAAAGGATGTGGGATCACTATGATTAGCTCACCTTGCAGACTTTTGAATCACACTACAGAAGGGTTAATGATGCATTTTTGTATGTTATCATTAACTGACTCGCAGGAGATGCAGGCTATAGATCGAGCAGGGATGTTATGGCATTTATTGCAAAGTGGGGAAATTGGTATATCAAATACCCCAAGTTCACTTATTTCAGGCTGGGTGGTTTTGATGGCAATCCTCATCTACTCCCTAGGTGCTGCAACAACAAGTTTGTCTTGATGGAGTTTATTTATCAAGCTATAGCAGTCAATCTCAAATTTGACAATAAGCATAAGATTGGCTACCACAAATTCACCATGAAGTTGGGTGAGTATAGTTATGCACACAATGTAGCAGCCAAGATAATATGTGATGAGTTAATCCACTTGAAGCTGGGTTTGTACACCTCTAGGAAGCATTTTGATCCCAAACACAAGATGTAGACCTTGCTTCCCACTATTTTTGATAAACACTTCAATCTGTTGGAAGACTTTTGGATGGATCTACAAGATGACTATGATCGAAGAAGAAGAAACTATGAAAGATTTCTCATCCCACTCATGGTTGAGTATGGGGTAAAGGAGGACATTCCTTACACATTTTTAGATGATGGGGTAACCTTGGATCCCCAATATGATGTTGAAAATATAGGCACAAAGGATTTAGATCCAGTAGATTGGAATGTTGAGGAGTCCATTGATATCAAGCAGATTGCAAGGTTGATATTGGATAGGAGCGTCCAATGGGTTGTTAAGAGAATCAAGGAGCCAGAGGCTCAGACCTCTAAAAAGAGAAAGGCTATAAGCACCACCCAAGGGTACAAGTGAACAAAAAGAAGAATGGCTCCTAAGGAGCCCTTCGAGTTTTTCCCTCCAAATTCTAGAGAGGAGATTGAACCTGTAATTCTTGCTTAGGATCTTCCTGAAGCACATAGAGAAGAGGCCACAATAGAACCTGGTGCCTCAACAACTACTTAAGGTTAAACATCAACTCAACCTCTTATCACAGAGAAGCCAAATGGAGAGATACCTATGGGAACCCTTCATGAAGAAGCTGAATCCTTGAAGGGGAAGGAGCCTGAAATTGAGATTCATGACATTGAGACACATTCTGATGCTACCCCATCTAATAAGGAGACTCATATGGTTGCATCTCTTGATGAAACTGAGGATGCAAGAACTAAGCATGTTTTGATAGAAGAAGATCAATGGAAGTTTTTTGAGGATGCTAAGAGAGAAGCAGACGCCAAGGCACAAGCTAAGGAACTAGCTAAAAAAAAGGAGATTGATGCTAAGGCACAAGCCGATGCATTGATCAAACAGCAAGAATTGGAGGCTAAAGCCAAGGTCGATGAACTAGCTAAGAAACAACAGAAAAAAGAATAGGAACTCAAAACCAAAGAGGAGAGAGATAAATTGGCAATGTTGCAGAAGATCCATGATCTTGAGGAGGATAAAGCTAGACAAAGAAGAGAAAGAGAGGCCCTTGAGGCTAAATTCAAGGTTGTTGAGGAAGCCCATATAAGAAAGGAAGAGGAAGAATGCCTACAAAGAGAAAAGGAGGTTGAAGAACTTGCTCTGTATGAACAAAAGTCTAAAGAGGCATGGGACACGGTCAAGGAGCTTGAAAAACAAAGAGACCAAATGTATAAGGAGCAAAAGGACAAAGAAGAAGCCGGGAGACTTGCACAAGAAGCTGCACAAAGAGAACAACATAATGTGCAAGAGGTTGATTCTCAACCCAGGACCACCATATTGCAACCTCTTTCTTCTACTACTGTTGCCTCTTCTTCAACACAAGTGGTCACCACTCTTGCTACTCCAATATGGTTAAAGATTGATCTTGAGAGAAAGAAGATAGTTCAACCTTAGCCTTTGAATTGGGATGAGACGATGAAAGAAATAGAGAAGGAAATACCTAAGAAAAAGGCCAAAGTTTTTCATTCTACTAAGCTCATGGATGCAGGATAGATTATTGTTGAATGTGCAATTTCGATGGTGGATAAAGACGGATAAGACATGCAAATAACTGATTACCAATTAGGCATTGCCAATTTGGGGAAACATACAAGGAACCAATAGATGAATCTCATTGATATTGTAGCATCCTCCACCAAATCTAGAATAATCAAGGATAAGCAGAGGAAGGATGAACTTAAAGCCCAATTGGATCAGTTGCATAGATTCTTGAAGGATGTCTCCACTCTGGTTTCTAAACAACTACTGCTCTAGACACCTCAATCCTACTAAGGAAGAAAGAAGTTGATGACTTAGTACAAATGAGGAGTAAGGTGGGGATGCTTGATAGGTGGATTGATAGGCTCAATCAAGAGGTTGGTGAAGTGTTGGCTGATGATTTTAAAGTTCATGAAGGTGCACTTGAGTTGGTTGAAGAGATGAATTAGCATGTTGAAGTCTTGGAGAAACAAGATGAGGAGTATAGAGAACATGTTAAGAAATTAAAGGACATAAGCAAGGTGCCCAAGCCAACTCTCCTAGAATAATCAATCCTTGAGGAAGATAATGCAGATTTTATTGAGAAGACATTGAGCATAATCCGATTTAGATCCAAATTCATCTATGAGCATAAGAATGAAGTTCAAGAAGCTCGTAAAGACTTGAATGCAAAAATTGATGAATTGGAGGCGGTCGTTGCTATTTTGCTCAATGTGGACATCCTGGTTAAAGAAGGTCTTCCTTTGGATAAGTTGAAGGAGAAGTGGAGCAGCAAATTTGAGGAAGTAATGCAGAAAGAAGATGATGGAGAAGATTTGTTGTTGGATAGACTCATGGATATAAAAGATGAGGTGAAAGTTGCTAGGAGGGAATTAATCAAATTGAAAGATATGCAAGAATTTTCCTCAGCAGAGTTGAAGAGGATTAAATTTTAGGATAATTGGGTAGATGGACCTAATCTAGACATTCTTCAATAAGTATTCTCCAGAGATGATGAGTATCTCCTTGACCAAGCAAGACATGAATGAGCTGGCTGCAGAACATTCTTTTTCTTTGGTAGGAAACTTCCTCTCCTCTCCTATTTTGTAGGGTTTTGACATTAGTTTAACTTAAGCTCTCATCCACCAGTTCTACCTTCCTCCTTGGTCATCAGATTTTGGACAAGAATGCAATCAATTATTGAATTAAAAATTAGCTAGTATAGTTCCTTCATACAGTTCCAACTCCTTGATTAGTGGATCTAAGTTTCTGATTGAGAGAAGTTTATGCATGGCATGCCTATATGTAACTTGGGCTCCATCTTGTAAAGGTTGGCTGATTGAAGAAGGATTAGCCACTTGATATGATAGCAGATAGTTGTTGTAGTCTTAGAATTTCATAAGTTTTAGCAAGATACTTTGAGATTTCTGTTGAAATTGGATACTTTTTACAATTTTATACAATTTCATGTTATTGTTAAGTTTGGACCTCTTTGATAATGTTAATGAATCATAATCAATATGTATGCTAGTGAGTTGTTGTGCCTAAATGTTTTCTATTTGATGCAAATCAATAGAGGAAACCGGATTTAAGATTATTTCATTGAATTATTCATGAATGGAATTACTTTTATGTCTATTTGATCTAATTTTAACAATGAGTGAGTGATATGCTTCAATCTTGAAGTGAAGTTTTGGTGAATGGTTATGATTGTTGAATTAACACTATGGATGTATGCAATGGTGTAGGCTATGCTATGGATTGCATCATGTTATGGTTTTAGTTGATTGAAGAAACACTCATTGTTGAGGTACATGTCTGGATGTGAAGAATTTTTATTCATATTTTGTTGTTCTGAAGTCCTAATCTATCTTTTTTCTATTTATTTATACCCCCCAATGTAGGTTAATTGATCTATTGCAATTTGTATCCTTTAATACCAACAAGGCCCCTTGAATATTGTAGTTACATTGGCCATTGAGTAACATCATCACAGTTGAGAACCAACTACCAGGACCTTGGGAGATAAATTACTTTATGTCATCTTTCTTTTTCAAGAGAAATAGAATAGAGATATTTTGTTTTATGTTGTTGTGTTGTTTTGATCATCAACACTACATTATCTCATCATTGTTTGTTAACCTTATTGGTCAAGAGAAGTTTGAGAATTCAACATCCCCAGGTTAATTGGGAAGATTTTAAAATTTGCAAAGAAATCACTAAGTTTCTTGAGGCACCTGAAGTAGAAGATGACCCTCTACTTGAGCTTGAACTAGAAGTTGACCCTGAGCAAGATGAACCTGAGAGAGAAGATTCCCCTATTATACCATCTGCTTCACCTACCCGCAACCAAAGTGGGACTGAGAAACATAATGTGTCGGTTGTGGTAACGGAGGAACCCTCATCTTCTAGAAACCCTAGAGCTAGGAGAAGTACTGCATCAACATCCTCAAAAGGAAAAAGAAAGAGAAAAATAGTTGACAAGCAGGAGAATATTGTTAAGGAAGAAGATGCGGGAAGGAAAAAGAGGAATAAAACAAGAAAGGAGATTAAAGCTACACAGGAAACCACTACTCCCCGACGCTCAGGAAGGATGAAAAGATAGAAAATTGAGATGAGAGACATGGAGGAACCATTTCAAGAAGGAAAGGTTGGGGAAAAATAGCATCATATTCCACTAATGGTAGACATAGATACAGACAAGGAAAGAGCTAACCCTAACAATGTTCATGATGAAAATGTTGATGTGCCTGCTAGAAGGAGAAGATATATATCATCTTGCTTTGATTCTAACTAAGAGGATGTTTTCATTGCCAAGAAGACTAGAAGAGCAGTTCCTAGTGACTCTCTTAGAGAATTTTTTGACGCCAAAGGTGATGACAGTGATGGTTTGAATTTTGAAGAAGAAAAGGAGTTGTTAGAGGATAGAAACATAAGAAAGGAACTTCAAGAAGCCTTGATAGGATAAAGCAATTAGAAGAACAGGTAAAAGGGTATGAACAAAAAGACAAAGAAAAGGAAATAAGAATGAAAGAGCTAGAAGAGAAAGTACAAATCTACAACCATGGAAATAAATTGGACCTATTGGCACAAATGGCTAAAGGTAAAATGGGAATTGAAACTAATTTGAATTTACAACCCCTTGTTGCAAAAACACCAGATTACCATACTAATTTGTCTTTGGTCTTTGAATTGATGAAAATTACTACTCAATTTAGGCAGGAAAAAGAAAAGCAAATTATGAATGAAACTAAGAATTTGGAGTTGAAAAGACTGGAGGAGAAACTAGTAGAAGTGGTCAATAGAGCTATTCAAATAGTTGAATGTAGACCTCCATCTAGAGTTTATGCATTGTTCTTAAAGGAAAAATTTCTCAGTTTTCAATTCAATAAGTTTGTTAATGACCAACCCTTTGCTTTGGATAAGAGACACAATTTTCTCACTTTCTTCAACAAAATCAGTTTAGAAGAGCAAGACTAGTTATGTGAATATTATTTACATCATTATGTGACAGAAGAATATACTAAATGGAATCCCTTGATTTATGTTGGGGACTTGCAAGTGAGAGCTCTTGCATCTTACTTTAGAAATGAACAACTTCAAGGGGAGTTAATGGAGAAATATGAGGAACAGGAGAAAATAATGGCACTGTAAATTCAAAGGGAAGCAATGAATCTTGATATAGTCATTACTCAATGGTTAAGACTCCTTTCTCATAGGGGGCTAGGGAAAACAATTATAGACTTAAGACTTAGGGATTATAGAAGGATTCAACAATTGGCAATGACCACTCTTAAAACCTTCCTGGTACATGTGAGGAATAGATGGGACAGTCTGACTCCAAAATTGTAGAGGAAGGAGCCTCACTCCCTCTACAATTTTATGAGCATGTTTGAAAGGTTACAAAAGTATATTGAGATCTCCGGAATGAGGGGAGTGGAATGGCTTCCACTGACTTACCACCCTCCTATCCTACTTCATCCAATTCCACATTGGATTAGACTGGTTATTGATCAGGACAGGAATGCAAAATTAGACAATATGAACATGCTTGCATGCTACAATGGTTTCTACCTCAAACAGGGACAGGGATTCAACACAATCATGGATCTCAGGAAGATTACTTTGTTTTATAATATTCTCCCTTAGGTGATTAGTTTGATATTTTTGCTTGAGGACAAGCAAAATGATAGTTGGGGGGAATGACGTGTCTGGTTATTAGTATCTTTTTGTTGCTTTTCATATAATTTTAAGACACTTTATAAATGTTTTTAAACTATCTCTTAGATAATACTTCCTTAATATGTTATCCTTTCATACATACCTTGCAACCTTGAACCCATTTTGTGGAAATGAAATATGGTGGAAATATTCGTATAATTGCATGGTTTAAGTATGGATATATATGTATATGAATGAAATGTTGTGATTTAATTACAGTGGTTAGTTGCATAAGTATGTGTATGGATTAATCTCTTTGCAACTTAGCACATGGTAGCAAGGATGGAGTATTTGTAGTGAGTACCAAAGCAGTAGAATGGGAAATTAATGAAGTTCAAGTCATCCAAGGTGTGGGAAGTTGTGAAGTTGAGCGTGATCATTATGGAAGGAATAAATGTTAGAAGATATTTGTTCTTGAATGTTGGACATTTTCCCATGTGTTCTACATGCAAGTTTTCCTTATTTGAATAGGTCTCTTTTTTAGCTAGATGAATAATTCAATCATTGTTCCATCTCCTCATATCTAAGAGTGAGATTTATGATTGTAGTTAGTTAGTTAGCAGTTCAAATAAGAATCTCCCCATTTTGTATAAAGTCAGGGGATGAGTTCATAGATCAATTAGTTGATTCTGTTATAAGTTACTAGCAGTTAGTTTTTTTCTAGTTTTTCTAGTTATCCAAAGATATGTTGTTACAATTATACTATGGAATAAAATCTGCAAGAAGGATTATGTTCGAATATTTAGTGTTATGCAATGAATGAATTTGTGTGACGCATGGATGCATAAGAATCTAAGTTAGATTTGGATTTCAGTTAAGTGAGATAGTTTTCTGAGTTGGCCACTCAAGTACTTTTCTGCACTTCATCTATCTATTTGTTTATTTATGCATTTCCATTAATTCTATTTTTTGTATCTTACATGTGCATTGAAAGTAGAAGAGTCTATAGTTAGTTAAAGTTGTAGTTGTTCATGAATAAGGATATAATCGATAGATCATACCACTCTGGAATTTAGGATTAGTTATTCAATTTTTTTAAACAATTTTGGATTAATTATGCACTTGTAGATCTTTAACAATCACCTACAGCTTATGTTGCAGGTACCTGTAGCCACTAGATTTTGTAACTATTTTCATTGTTTTTGCAATTTTGTCGAATTCTAGCAAGGTAGAATAGTTTGAATAAGTTTGTGTAGAGTAATTTAGGTTAGCACAAGCCTATGGAGACAAATATAGTGGAGTACCATCATAAGTTTACACACCTTGGTTGATAATTTAATGTAGGCTTGTGATGTCAAGAGGACTATTAAGCTTGGCACACCCTTGAATTGTAAAAAAATTGCCAAGTCCATAACACATTAGTTTGCCTCTACACTTGGTTTGTTGGTTTGTTCTTTTGTTTTAACTTACGAGCAATAGCACGATGTCTACTCCTTCGCTCTTTAGCATTTTTGTTTAATTTTGCATGATTTTCAAGTTGTGATTTTGTAGGATTGGGTTTATCAACCATTGGTTTTTTCCTCCTATAAGGGAGGAACAAAAGGAACCATCAAGGGTTAGTCAACCAATTTCTCTTTAGGTTTATAAATTTGTTTGATATTAGGAGGCACAATGAGAATTGTATGGTTATCTTTTGGTCTGATGTAGGATATAGGTAGAGGAATCATGGTTGATTTGTCTTGGTTATTTGGAAGAGCTTTTGGTTCAATCATAATTTTATCAATGATAGGTGATTCAATCATGGATTTAGAAATATTACTAAGAGAATTTTTTTATGCACTTTGCCTTGAACTTTTGGTAAAATCTTAAAAAAGAAGTCTTCATGAGGCTTAATAAGTTCCATGGGTTTAGGTCAAAAGAAATCCAATGAGAAATTCCCATGGGAAGACAAAGGATTAAAACTACTATGATGCACAATGAAAAACTCATTACCAAATGGAAATTTTAAGCATTTGTGTACTATCAACGGGTCACCATCCATGGAGTGTAGCCATGGGTAGCCTAGCTTCACATGGAATTGGTCTGATGACGGGATGATGGAGAATGAGACATTTAATTTTTTCAATCCAAATTTTAATAGGCGATTGATCGAAGCTATCATAGCGCAAGAAAAACCATTATGTGTTTTGATCTATGGTTTTGATTATTTATAAGAGTATTGGTAAAGTTCATGCACAAATAAGAATTCCTTAGTGATCATATTCTCTACACACATGGGATCAATTAATGTCCCATTGGTAGGCTTGTCATTGATTCTTCTAATGATGTAAAGAGGACCATCGGGTGCATGTTTAATTATGTCATTTTGTGAGAAAGCAATGTCAAGAGACATTTTGGTTTGGCCCTAATGAGGTTGAATGCCAATGAAGTTGACCATAGTTTGTATATCATCCTCATTATCACTTATGTTATTATTAGTCATGTCTTGTATATTATCAACATTCATCACATCATTCTTGGTGTCACTAGCTTTTATAAATGAGATGTTATGATTTGGCATTGGATTGGTAAAGATTTACAAATTTTGGTAGGGTAGGGAAATGGACTTATTTGATTGATCATTAAAACCACCAATCTAGATGTGATTAGAATAAATGAGGTCTTGCACAATATTTTTAAGATGCACACATCATTTTGTATCATATCTATTTTGTTGATGATAATGGCAAAATATATTTGGATTATGGTTAGGAGGTAAAGGCTTAGTGGTAGGTATCAAAGGTTCTAATTGGAGGTAAAGTAATTAGGTTCTTACCCAAGAGTTGCAACAAGATGGACTAAAGGGTATTAGGTAACAGAGTAAATTATATCTTCTTGTCCTTGAATTGATATGGATTTGTTGTTTTTATAGCAGACACTTGAGACTCAACATGTTGATTTTTTTGAGGAAGATTTATTTGTATGAAGCCCTTATTTTGTTTCTTGAATGGTTGGAAATTATTATGAGGCGTGGATTCATATTTTTTAGGATAGTTGGAGGAAGTTTCGCTTCATGATGACTAACCGAATTTTGATAGACATGGAGAGTCGTGCACAAGTGAGTGAAGGAGGGGAATCTCATCATCCCAAGATTATCTTGAATATTGGTTTGCAAGTTTTCAAAGAAGATTATTTGAAGATCGACATCGAGAATCTTAATATTGATTTGTGAGTAGAGCAATTGATAATGTGTTATAAAATCAATGACCCTTTCTTCTTTGTTTTGTTTACATTGCATTAAATATGGTAAGGCCATCTTGGGACCAATGTGCACTTGGAAATGGTTGAGGAAGGCATCAAAAAGTTCATTGAATGAATGAATTGAATTATTCGGTAAAGAGAAAAACCATTCCAAGGTTGCATCTTTCAAGGATCTAGGAAAAAGCTTAGCCAAGAGCTTCTCTTCAAAAATGAAGTCACTACATAAGGTTGTATATATGTCAAGACATGGTTACTAGGATCTCCTTTACCACCATATTTCTCAAATCTAGGAATCTCTATGATTTGTGCTCTCAATATTTCCAATGATAATGGGTTTCGTTTGACATATTGTGAAGATTGGTCATTTTGATTTTGGTTCAATGTAGAAATTTGTTGTTGGAGGGTTGAAACATTTTACAAAATTTGGTTGAGTATGAAATCATTGGTTGTGTTTTGAGATGGAGGGGAATAAGGTGGATGTGTATATGTGTTGGGAGGATAAGTGAATTGCAAGCTTGTGAGAGGTGATGGGTTAGGAGATATGATGTTTGAATTCACAAAGCTAAAAGGATTCCCAGTGGACATACCCAAAGTTGGATTGATGTTGCTAGTTGGTTGTCTTGTTGTAGTGACAATTGAATGAGTGTATGTAGGAAAAGAGGCCATAGTTGTAGGGGAGGAATTTTATTTCCACCTTGAATTTGAGTGTATCCCAAATTTTGAGCTCAACTAACCATTGTAGGAACATGGTAATCAATAATATGAGATAGGCTATGCACAATTTCTATTCCTAGTTCAAATTATCAAGCATTCCCCTCATGTTATCTATGACAAGAACCGCATTACCAACAATATATTCAACACTCATAATTTTGAAGTTTTTCTAAGGCTTTATCCATTTTTTTGTAAGTTCTCTTGAGGGAAATGAGCAATAATGGTTTCAACATCAATGGGATTGGAGGTCATAGGACATGTTATTTTAGGTATGGATTCCAACATGGGTTGACTAGTTTCAACACTGTGAGTGAAAGAGTTAGAAAACCCAATATCCACATCGGATGTTTTAGCATGGGATGCCATGAATCTCGAACTACATCACATTGAAGTATTATCAATAGGACACCAAGTTGTAATACTCATACAAATTTCACCAAGCCAAAAGTGTACCCAAAATGGACAAAAATACTAAACAAATATAACAAACACCCAAAAATAGGACACACGATGCAAGTATGTACAAAGATATTATAATTTTCAGATCCAAAATATAAGGATTTATTGATTTTAGGATGCAACAATTTAAAAAATGATGTCTTTGAAATGCAAATTTTACTTTTGAACAATGCACTTGTTTTGACCAATTTATGTGAATGCAAACAACTAGAAAAAAATACATTTTCATAAACTAAATCTAAGATATGCAAATAGCAAGATATAAAGTAGACAAAGATAGACTAATGCCCAAAAATTTGGAAAATGACCTATACAATAGATTCACCCTAGGGCGAATGGGTCTTTGCACAGGGGTTTGAAAAATTAAAGTCTAAGTTTTTGAGTTAATGTTTATGGTCTTTGTTTTAGGTTGTAGATAGATTCTTTCAATTATGAATTTCCATAATTTTATGATTAGATGCAAATGCAATTTGATGGAAAACAAAAAGCAAAATGACAACTTTTTTGATGCAATTTTGATTGAATATTTTTCAATGTAAATGATTCAAAGACATTAATATGCAGACTAATATGTAAAATGAATGCAATATTTTTAGATTTTTATGATTTTAAAGGATGAAAAATGTAATTTTGAATGATGTAAGATGTAATTTTGAAACCATAAATGAGATGCAAGACTGACTAACACAAATCCTAGATCTAGGGTTTTAAAGACTTCCAAATCAAAATTTATAATGTACAATGTTGGGTTCACCAAAATGAAATGAAGGAAAAGTGGGGTAAGGTATAGAATGATCTAAGGGTTTAAACAAACTTACACTTCTCCTAGTTTCATTAGAAAAAAGCGATCTTCCAAGGATAGGAATGAATTTCAACCTTGAGGTGAGTCAACCCTATTAGGAAGGTTTGTTGTTTTCTTATGATAGAAATGACTGATTAACGCTTTTGGGAGATGAATTCAAATGAATTATCTAACTTAATTGCATGGCCTAACACTTGAAATGAATATTATGATAGCAAAAATAAAAACAATAATTTGTAGGCAGATCTAAGAAGGGAAAAATGGTGTGTACTTGGCCTAAAAAGTAGGCTTTGAGCTCTATGACAAGACCGGTTTTCCCTAGGGCGAATGTGTCCTTGTGCAGGGGTCCAAAATCCACTGATACATTTTGAACCATTTTTTGACGACATCCCATCGAAATTTTGACGGCTTCGGATGCCGGCCCGAAATTTCGACGTTTCAAATGTCGTCAAAATTTTGACACAAAAACAACGACAAACAGCCGTCGAAATTCTGATGGGCTGTCGTCGAAAAATGGTTCAAAATGTATCAGTGATCTAATTTTGTAGTCCTTGGATTCTAGATCTAAGCTTCTAATATCTCTAGGTTTGATTGTCAAAAATCCAAAAATAAATTTTGTAGGTAATTTTTTGTAGCTTGACGACAATGATAACAACTTTGAAAACTTTGCAAAATTGCTCTAATCAAATTTCAGTCCTTCACTTGTAAATCTACACATGTAAAGAGACAAGATTTTTTTTCTTTTTGGGTGAATGGGGGTTTGCCTTAGTGAAACCCTATTTTGGTAATTAAACCTTGATATTGAAATGATGATAAATGGAAGAATTGATGAATGAGTAAAGCTATGCTATAACTCACCAAACCCTTAATGGTTGCTCTTCAAGGATTGAAGTCCAACACATCACTCTAAGGTCTGAATCTTATATGAATTGGCTTGAATGATTTTCTTGATTTGATGCTTGAATGCTTGAAACCTACATCACAATGTTAGCTCCAAACATGACATGAACACACATGAACTTTGACATGATGATATGATCTTGATTATTGTTGTAGATGATTGATAAATCTGCTCTTCAATGCTCTTGACAATAATATTTGCTATAGGATTTCTCTCATAAAGTGTGTTAGATTTGAATTGATAAAATAACTATGTATTTATATGTGTTTGTCTAATTTCCCAAAAATTAGATTCCACAAGTCGACATTTGAAACTTGAGTTTGAATCATTAAAATATCACCAAAAACATATTAAAATTTGGGTCCTAGCACTTAAAGGGGGCCCATTCACCCTTGGGAGAATGGGTCCTAAGACCTAAGTCCAGGACACACAATTTCCAAGGTGTTTAAATTAATGTTAGCATTTTTTTAATATAGGTTTCCCTTTTGGAAAACGAGAATAATAAGGCTTTGGAATGCATAATTTAGGTAATTAGAAGCTTAATTAAGTCCAATTAATTAAGGGGACGCAAACATAGTGTGAAAATGTAAAGGTGTACATTTTTATACACTACATTATATCATGATGTTGACACCTCTCTTATACCAATGGCCTCCATTCCATGTCTATGCCATGTTTAATTCTAGCATTCCATTATCTACTTTTGTTATATTACAATAGAATATGGTTTTATTTGTTATGTCTTCTCTTTGGTGATGACACCATCTTATTTGTACTTAAAAAATGACCAATATATCTCTTTGGTGGTATGTTGAGAATTGCATTAGTAGTAACCCTTATATTTGGCAACCTTTGGGTGAAATGACATACCACATTCCCTCAATGGCTATATCATTTTATACCAAGCATGGTGCTTTCTTTTTGCTTGTCGTCTCATGATCAATCTTGGTACCTAACTCCATTGTTGCACATTATGCCTAATGCCTCTTTTTGGATGTGGTGTTATCTATTCCTTATGGCTACACCATCAAGTAGCTTCAATAATCATTGCAATATACTGTAATAGACTCACACCCTCTTCAAAGGTGGATGAAGTATCCCTTAAATGGTATTGTGTTAGCATCCTTCCTACTTATTTCTCTTACTTCTAATGGAAAGGAACTCTAATGGGATTCATTAATGCTGGAAAGTTACATATTTTCCTTCAAAATTGTTTGTTGATATTAATAGCTTAGTGCTAGGAGAAAATGTGTTTAATAATATTATGGTAGTGCCCATTATATTGTTGTTCTTGTTGATTTTCTATGTTGGGTTTGATAGGGAATGCACAAAATTTATGGTGTCATGTTTTTTATAGGCTCATTATTAGCTTATATTTCTTCCTACCATTATAGTGAAGAATTAAGGTCTACAATAATTACAAGTTGAAACTTAAGTTCTTGAAAAGAAACATTAGACCAATGTTATTTTTACCTACCTCTAAAATCTAGATTCTTCATATTGCTCCACCCTTGTTTTTTGATTTCTACATAGTTACAAATGTAATGGACTTGAGCTATGATTAAGAACTGGTAGAGTCAACTAAAAAACTTTGTCATTTTATTTTCCACTCTTAATTTTTTAGTAGGAGAGATGGAACTTCTCCTAATACTAGGAAAATAATGTGTGATCTTCAAATGGAAATTATTTATAATGGTTGCGATGTGCATAATGATCTAAAAATATATATGAATTTTGAGAGATAATTAAGCTTAAACTTATAATGCCCCTATTATTTCACCCTAGTGAATAATTTATAGAAAAGCCCCTCGTATTTGGAACATTAAGTGAAATGTGGCTAATAACAAAAAAAAAATGTTCATACTATGCCATACAAGTCGATTGGCATGTCATTATTTCATGTTAAACTAATGGGAATCTCTTCAACTATGTTTTGATGGGATGATTTTTGGTCTTCTTTATTGTAATCATGAAATTTACATACACATGGCATTTCCCTTCTAGTTTATTTGCTTGTTTTAATAAAATATCTTGACACATTTCACAATCATTTAAAGAATCTTGATTTCTTCAAACATTTAAGTTCACTTCAATGTGTGTACTTACCTTAAAGTTTCCCTTCCAAATTAACTTGTATGTTTCAATAAATAAAGGTTTGTAATGTGTTTCTTTTATAGATCAAATTTAACCTTTAGCCTTTTAGACATTTTTTAAGAAAAGGGTTAAAATTCATAGATACTCTATATGGCTTGGTAACTTATTTTATTTATTTGTGGGAAAAATTATTGATCTCTTGCATTACATACTATTTTTTGTAATAAAAACATGACTAGATAACCTTAGAAAAGGATAAAAGTGTATACCCTATAGCACTTATTTTGAATACTCATGTTTATAACATGACAAGAAAAAGATAAAAAAGGAATAATGAGCTCTAGTATATGTTATTGAACCTATTTATTGTTAGAAATCTAAAATAGATTGAATAACCCAAGGAATTTTTTAAGTAAAAATCAAAGTTACATAAACTAGAAAAGTATAAAGGACGTAAACTAGGACTCTCATAGATTATGCAATGTTGATGTAGGTAGCAAATCCAACCAATAAGAATCAACCATAAAAAGTGGAGGATTCCACCAAAAGTGGAAAGTGTTCCACCCTTTAAGGAAGGGGACACCACATCACTTCTCTCCTAGTTATTAATTAATAAACTCAATTTATTATCCTAAGAAAGCTTAATAAAAGTGTAAGAAAAAACTAGGACTAAGGGAAAAATAAATTAACCCACTAGGAAATAAAAGCTTACACCAACACCCCCCTTAAGCACAACTTAGGAGGATGTAAAAGATAATGGGTCCTGACAAATGAGGTCATGTTAGGTACCCATGTACATATCAAATTACCCCCCAAAGAAGAATCCCCCCACAAATAGAGAGAGAATACCTCCCTAGAATAGAGAGAATATGAGGACTAAGTAGCATCTCCCCCAAAGAGATCAAATGGTAGATGATTGAAACTAGATGGAGAAGATAGTCCATGATTGTCAATCAATGTTCCTCCCCTTAGGAAGAAATAAAGCCAAAGGTGTATGCAAGATATCTCCCAAGTCTTGAAAGGAATATGCAGGAAGAAAGTGCAACATGTATGAAGTCTTTGAATTCGACTCAAGTATCCCCATGTCGATGTTAAAGGATATCACAATCAAATCAAGCATTCTAGGCCACACTATTGAAGATGACAAATCATAATCTCCTAGAGACCGATGTAGAGCACAAGCCAAAGACTCAAGTATCTCCTCTAAAGATGTCTTCTCCAAATGTTGATCCAAAGTATCCACACTCATGTCAAATTGAAATGAACGACCATGAATGATAGTGTCAGAGTGATCCCTCACAACAATTGAAGAAGAATCAACTTCATCAAAGAGAAGATGAATACACTCAATAGTATCTCCCAAATCTGTAATATGTGTCTCCATAAACAAGTCTAAAATACCTATCAAGATATCATCCCATAAAGTTGAATTTGAA
Organism: Sequoia sempervirens; assembly: GCA_007258455.2. Classification (NCBI taxonomy): domain Eukaryota; kingdom Viridiplantae; phylum Streptophyta; class Pinopsida; order Cupressales; family Cupressaceae; genus Sequoia; species Sequoia sempervirens. Next base: position 21,217 of record VDFB02381485.1, on the reverse strand, counting down.
AGACTATGTGTGTCTTGCTACAAGAAGTCATTGAAAGCTTTGAAAGAAACAACACTAAACTTTGAAGTAGCAACAAAATATGCAAGGACAAAAGAGTTATCCTCAAAGAGAAGACGCATATCCTCAATAGTGTCATCTAGGTTTGAAATGAGGGACTCTACAAACAAACAAGAAATAAATGATCCTACTATAATGAATCATTAGAGGCTCTCAAAGAAGCATCTCTAGAATCTGAAGCTGCAACAAGTGATGTCAATGTGATCTCAACATGAGGATGATAAGCAAGAGAAGTCTCTATGTCATCTAAACGTTCAAGACATGCATAATATTGAATCAACTCCAAAGTAGTATCATCAAAGAGTATATTATTTGTATCATCAAGTGGAATGAGGCAATCTATAGTAGAATCATTTGGGAATGGAGAAACATGAGGGTCTCCAATCATCTCCCAAATCTTGGTCCAAAGTGTGCGGGGACATTCAATGTCAACTATAACCCACATAATGTAAGTATCAACATGAGAACTATGAATCCTAATACATGATCAATTCTATTACCCCATACTTATTTCCTTCTGGGCATGTCTAGTTCAAGCATGAGCCCAAAAGGCAAGGCAACATTTTTAGCCATCTAAGATGGGTTAGAATTCCTTTTTTCCAAGACTCATAATTAGCCTTATCCAAGATTATCACAGAAGGATGATTAAAAAAACCCATGATACAATCCTCAAATGATTACAAAAGATATCAAAAAAGAACACCAATACACTCCCACCCTTTTCACTAGTATCAAAAATTACCCCCCAAATATTATAAGGTTGGCACTTTATTAGTGCATTTACAAAGCCTTTTCCAAGATACAATGCTCAATAGACTCAAAATAGCTAAAATTAAAAATTCTAATACAAAATGAATCCAAGGAAAAATATAGAAATTTGTTCCTTATGATTGTATAGTGCTCTTCAACACCTTTCCAACGCCTGTTCATTTTTGAAGATCAGAGCACTGGGGCGAAAGTTATGATATGTTGAAGAAATTGGTACAAACAACTTCAACCTGAAATATTTGGTACAAAATAGAAAAAAAATCATTACCTCAGTGGATGGAAAGTGCTCATCTCCAGCTTTCCGACGATATCTCATTTTAAAAAAATGAACACATGGCGCAAAAGTTATGATTTTTTTTTTAAATGGTTGAATTTAGCCTGTAGTGATGACCCTTTAGCAAAATAAAAAATTTCCAAAAATAAAATTCATCTAAAATGGATAAATTTTTTTATGAGAATAGGGGTTATTGGCCCATTTGAACATGATGGCAAGGTCCATTTGGGCTAAAAATGCTCCAATAAAAATTTGTTCACCAAACCTGAACTTCAAACCCTTGTTCGCAACTTTGTCAAATGATCTCCAATTTGGATGAAACAAAAGCTAGATTTGACTTTCTCAAGCCTTCTAGATGCGTTGGAATAGTAAAATATGCTACCAGTATAACCAAAAATATTACAATCACCCTGATGTCATAAAACACATATGTGATATGAAGAGGTTATTAGATATTTGCAAACTCTTTATGATTCTCTAGATCGTTCAAAATGCAAGAGAAGATCATATGAAAATTTACAAGATCTTGAAAGAAAATTAAATCTCTCAATCAGAAATCTATGAACTTAGATTTCTCAAGACAAAAGCTCTGATACCATGTTAGAAATCTGAAATAGATTGAATAACCCAAGGAATATTTTAAGAGAAAATCAAAGTTACATAAACTAGAAAAACATAAAGGATGCAAACCAGGACTTTGAGAGATTATGTAATGTCGATGTAGCTAATTGCATTAAGAGTTTCCAAGCTAAAAAGATACAATGCAAAGATTAGCACAAAGGATACAAATACATGCTAGCTAGTGAGTTTATATAGAACTAAGGAGAAGATGTAAGTGGCAAATCCAACCACAAAAAGTGGAGGATGCCACCAAAAGTTGAAAGTGTTCCACCCTTTAAGGAAGGGGACACCACTTCACTTATCTCCTAGTTATTAATTAATAAACTCACTTTATTATCCTAAGCAAGCTTAATAGAAGTGTAGGAAAAAACAAAGACTAAGGAAAAATAAATTAACCCACTAGGAAATTAAAACCTATACCAACATTTATATTAATTATATAAGAGTTAAACTATTTGATTGGGATCCATGTAGCTATAAAGAGTATTTATTACAAAGATTTGATATTAACCATATTAAATTCTTAATCATAAAATCAAAATTTCTTGGGATAAAGGTGCCTACTTATAATGGGTGGTTGTCACCTTAAGAAACTATTTAGAGAGTAAGTCTAGAAAGGATAGCTCACCCATTACTATATATTTAGTAGGATAATTATTTCCTACGTGAAGAAGCATGGGCATTCATAAACACTTATGTAAAACATCTCATGTCGTAACAATCTTCTAATAAACTAATCTTAAATTCTCTTAGAAATCAAGTGTGTTGAAACCAAGCTAAGTCCGAGACAAAAACCTCAACCACAAACTTTGAGCTCTTCACCATTAACCCTACTGCAGAAAGAGCATTTGACTTTGGAGAAAACAAACACCCACATAAACCACACCCACAGGCTACAAAGAATGCATGCCAAAAAAGCCTTTGGCCATCAATAAATAAGCAAACTTTACCCACCATACCATTGCCATCAAACACAAATGGTACCCAGACCATCTCATGGGACGTCCTTGCAATAAGAATAAAATCCTTCCTCATTAATTTCACACCAAAAGCACTCATGAAAACAAGTGTCGTAAATGTCCTTAAAAACTTGTCGAGAACCATCGACAAGACCCCGACACGCCTTCCAAACACACTGTCACCGCAACCCTACAATCAACAACACACGACCACCGTGGCATCCAATGCCACCTCCCTCCACCACCTTGGAGGGACACCCTCCCTGCTACCCACTAATATAAATATATAGTTATATGTATCAAAATTGATATTTAATTAAACCTTAAAATCCATCATGTGAAAAGACTAATCTTACCTTGTAATTATTTTAATTTTTCTTACCATATTTAGACTAGCTATTACTTGTACAATAGGTATTACATCTATATTTTGTATAATAATATATGATCATGGGAAAATGATAAATGTCTATTAAAAGTATAATTAATTATGTTGTTTATTATTCCTACATCAAGAATCAATTTTATTTTAATTATTGTGTTACTGACAATATTGGTGATCCTAATAATAAGAAACCTACCTCAATATATGTCTTCAAAATATGGTACACATATATCACATAAAAGGAGTGTACTTAAATAGTTATCTTCTATAGCTCTTTAATAAAGTCTAGCTACACAAGCATAAGTATAGATAGGTGATTATTGGAAGGGTTTCATTCAGGTAGTGGTAAAACCCCACTTTATTATATGATAAAAAAATCTATTTACTCTTGCTAAAGACTCCTATTTTCATAAATAAAGCATGTTGAAGTTCATGGGCACTTCATTTGAGGGAAAGTGTTATATCATAAAGTTACTATTATATTTTGGTAGACTAATTATTAATTGGCAGATATACTATGATAAAAAGAACTAGGTTGAATCCCAACAATCACATATCAAACCTATGTCCAATACCAAATTCTCCAAATTCATATCAATGATTGGCTTAAAGGAGTTGTCATTAAGGGGGAGTATGCATGTGAATGAGACCTCAATGAACGTTTTAATAGGCATAACAAAAGACTTCTAGGCATTATATATATATAAGTCATTTTGGGGATGTTGTAAATTTTTCTATGTAAATATTCCTCTTGTAAAAGTATTGTATCATATAAGATATGTGTGGACTATACAGTGAACCTAGGGAAGCTAGTTTGAGGAGTCATAGGATCCAATAAAAACTTTATAAAACCTCATGGAAAGCATCATATTTTAAAACACTAGGATTATAAATTATGATAAGATGACTTTCATTTAGTCCAGAATGCATGATTTTCATTTTGACATATATTTGTGTCCCTATTTATCTCTATTAAAGAATATTACATTATTGGGGTACTTCAATCTTCTCTTTTATGGAAATTAATAGATTATGCCCCCTATTATGTTAGAACATAATGTTATTAGAGTCATACCCTTATAAAATATATATTTTTCTAATATAAGATTATAAAACCTTATAATTTATATTATTTTTATTTATTTTTATCGGTAAATAACTGCTAGGGGCAGCACCCATGATATTAATTTTAAAAAAAGGTTTTACATCCACTGTCATAGAAACTTGCATGAATTTATATTATTTTTTTATATTACATATTATTTACAAATATTATTTTTGCACAAGCATCAATATGAGACTAATACAAGCTCTTGATGAGAAAACACACTATAAATCACCTATGGAAGATCACAAATCACTACTTAAAGATCCACTTTATTTAAAACCATGTCTATACTAAAAGCCAACTATGGAAGACTAGACATTTGAACCAATTAATCTCAACACCTTGGACATTATTATATGATTTATAATAAGCATATACCATTTAATAATTAATAGTCTAATAAACTACTAGATTATTAATTATTTATAAAATATAGTTGTAAATAGGTGTGATTAATACCTCTTCAAGTATTTTACCACCCATTCTCTTATATTTAAGGAGTTTTTTTCTCATGGAAAGGTAAGGGATTTTGGATATTGTTGGTTGACAGATTTGTCCTTTAGAAATTAACACAAATTGACTCTAATTTTCCCAAGAAGAGGACAAAAACTATCAACAATAGTTAGAGATATCATCATTGAATTGGTGATCTTCCTCTGAATTTTAATTTAAGTACAACTTCCTCTTCTAATATAAATTTTGATTTTTTGAATTTACATAAAATGAGGGTATGCTTTTATCTAGAAAGTAAGAAAGATAAAACTAACATCTATCCATAGCCATGAAAATAGTTGTGATAGAAAAATCTCTGAACTACTAACAATGTTGAAAAGTGAACTGGCAACCTATCAATATCATGGCTCACAGACCAAATTATCAAAAGCTTGCTAACTTGACTCATTGAAATTCAACATTTGTTGCAAATAAATGAATAAAACACCACAAAACAACATATCCTCACAAGGAAGGAGCATTCAAACACTTAACTAAGCTCATGGACTTATTCATAAGCATTAGTATTTTATTCAAAATTTATTGCACAAACAATGAACATTTACATCAAATAATCAAAATTAAACTGTAGAATCTTACCATTCCTCTTCCTAATCTCCTAGACAAACTCAAAATTGGACCAAACATATAATCACTATTGTTTCCCACAACCCTCATAGGAGCTCTCAGTTGAACAACAAAAAGATCCCCTCTAATACTTTTTTATTACATATTTATAATTTCCTCAAATGAGCCTTTTGGCTTTTGGTAATTACTTCTTGAAAATCAGTTACATTCTCATTCCAAACCTCTTTTTTTTATTGGAATCTCAAGAATCTTGAGTTCTCTCTTGGAACACACACCATAATCATTTAATAAAACTTCAAATTTCATGAAAAAGACAGCTGGAGAATTACAGACTCTACATGTAGACAAAGTATTTATTAACATCTTTTCTTATAACTGCTTCTTGGCATTTAACCATCTTATTATGAGGACTTTTGACTTCCTGAAGGTTGAGATTCCTCTCCTTCTATATCAAATAAGTTGAATAGCACAAAGTATCGATATTCATGCCATGCACGAGTTGTTTGATGTGAAACATCCTAGCCATCATCTAAAGCCTCATAGTAGAATTTCTCTTGAAGGGAACTCCCTTATCTGAGGATGCATATGCTATTGAGTTTTCAACACTTTGACTAGATAATCAACCTATTGAAATCTCTTGAACGAAATCATACCATATATGAACTTCTCTATCATTGAAGAAAGCTCAGTAACTGGCAGTTGAATTAGATCACCAACAAGAATTGCTTGTTTGCATATGTGGAGTAAAATAACTTGAGTTGTTGGCTCCACTACTTGAGTGGCTTCGTTAAGTATACAAGTAACACGACTGAAAATACTTGATCCATTGAAGCTGAGTGTGAGCATATAATTGCATTTATATCTAAATTGCAGCTTGAATAGTGTCATCACTTGTTACTACCACAGTACCCCAACCAAAACAAGATTTAGCAATTGGTAGATATGTACCACTCTTTTTTTTATTTAAAAAGAGTATCTAAAGTAACTACATTCACAAAATCATGAGCTTGCAAACCAACACGTACAATACTTGGATTATAGACTTGACCATTTTCATCATGTATACCAATGTTCATCAAACAAATAGAAATTTTATCCAATGCAGAATTTGAAGGTGCAAAAACAACGACATGCACATGGTGCTTACATTTTGCAATGACCACCTCTAGTATAAAGTCATTCCCAATTATTGGGTAAGAGCCATCCTCCCCATCCATTTTATTCAATGACCATACCTCATGCTCTAATTGGTTGTTTGGCATAAATTCCCACCATGTTATGTATTTGAAAGCTCACCCTTTTTGTTTGTGTAACTTGTGATACTTGTTTTCCCACTAAGATGGCATATTATTTCGCTGACTAAGTGACCCCAATCATCTGCCCACTAAGTGACCCTAATCTTCTCGTAAGAGATTTATTGCTTGCTTCAAAGTATTGATTAGTTCAAGCCTCTCTTTTAAATGTACCATTGTTTCGTAAGAAAGAAATTTAGGCCCAATAAGCATTGCAAAAGAAGGATTAAATGTTGTAAGAGGAAGTTGTTGTCAACAGATCATTATGCATACAAGCCAAGCATCATTATGTCAAAGGGATAATAGGGACTTAGACTCAATCCATTTGTCCCAAAGGGAATTTTCTATGGCACAACAAATGACTTAGTGTTGGTGGTATAAAGGAGTTTTGAAAGTCTTCTCGAGGTCGCAATTTGGTTTTAAAACTCTCAAAAATGTCAGAGCTCTTTTTATTCAAACAGTTAATGATAACACTTCGATATTTGATGTATTGTTGTAACCCATCTTACCTTCTTATGCTCAATAGTAATATTTTGACCTTTATAATGGTTTTCTCAACCATTGTGGAAGTCAAAAAATTTTCAAAGCCAACTTTGATGACTCATCAATGTCTATTTTTTCCTTTACTATGGCAGGAGTTGATTACGATTTAAAAACTATCTAAAGATATCACTACTAGAGAAAATTCACATTCCAAAATTATGTTATAGCCCTAATATTATATTCTCCAATATTGTTTATGTAATTTAATGTGCTCAAGGGGATATTGTTGTGCAACATCATATGGTGTCTCTTTCTTTACTTTTGAAACATATTCCCACAAAAACCATTAATCATCTTCATCGTCTCACATTCTCAATATGGATAGATGAACATGAATCTTAGTTGCTATTCAATTTACATGATATTGAATAAGATAGTCAACCTCTAAAAGAGAAGGGTCAAATTGCTAACTCTCTACAATGGTGATGAAGATGAGAAACAAAACACACTTTCAACCCAAATTTAGATTACAAAAGACTGTGAAAAACAATAAACCCCCAAATTGACAAATGCTTGTGTCGATTTGAATCGATCACGATTGTACTCAACAATAATCTCAAATTTGGAAACAATCAAATATCTTTATTTCAATTTCATGAAAATTAACAATTACAATTGCTAGGCAATTTATAGACTCTTCATATTCACCTCTCACTATTTCCATGAATTGTTCTACCTTCTTCCTGCCATATTCCACATTCTTGCTGGACATTTTCTCTTACTAAGTCATGTTCCTCACCTTGCATGACTCGGGCTTCTCTTTATATAAAACTCTTAATTCATATCTTTGCATGGTTCCTTCCCATATACACGCCTCAACAATAATGATATATATATTCCCATATGATCACAACACAACCATTTCAAACATTCCCCCATCTACCTCTCAATCTCCACGCGAAGTATTCTCCAGTTCTATACACCATCTAGAGGCCTTAATCGACCTTTGTCATTTCTGTACTTCTACAAGTCAATCTTCCAAGTGCAAGTCACATTTGCAATTCAACTTTCCATTGCCATCGTCGATTTCTTTTCCCCCATTAAATCTGCTAACAAAGAGTAATTGAAACTTGGCAATTCATTCAAATTGAGCTTCCCAATCTACATGGTGCAACTTCCTTTTTGAATGTTGTTTCTTTAACCTCTTTTTTCTTTCACGCACCCATTTGATTTTTTGAGAACTGTTGCCTTAATTTTACTGTGTAGCTCCTCCTTATGCTTTGATTTGTCTTAAATTCAATTTGCTACTCATCCTAACATTTCCTGTGTTGATTTTCTTGAGTCTTTTCAAACTTGAAACCCATCCTCATCTGACACGATTCTCTCTCATTGCATTCTTCAATGTTGTTGCCTTGGTTTATCACTATTCTCCATTTCTAACTGTTAGGATTTCTTCAAAAAAATTCCCTTCAAATTTTCCCTCTCCATGGCATGGGTATGTGAGGGGTTCTTTTGCATTTCTCTCACTCCTACATAGACCCCTTTACCTCCTTCCACCGCCACCACTTGTATTTTCTTATACCAAGTTTTAAATAAAGTTTCCATACTCAAGTTGGAAGATGAGGCATCTTCACAGCTAGCAGATGAATCAACCCAACTCAATAAATGCAATCCCTTTCAAATTCTTTGTGGACTCTTGGTATTCAAACATTTGATTAAAAATCATACTTTGTAAAGAAATAAATTCAGGTCTTTTCCATCGAAGAATTTTAAAACTTTTTCAAATTATTAGCACAAGTACAAAATCATTAATTTTTCAAAATCAAGAAGCATCAACTCATTAAACTTTTGAGATTAATTCCATAATGAAGTCCAAATTCTTCCTGCAAGAAGGAATTTCACGAAATCTTACCAAAACTCAAAAACTAACATTTTTTTGGTGATTTTGATCACATGTGGACCTAGATGCTCCTACATCAAATGACCCATATTGGTAGCCAGACTCCATTGATAGATAAAAATGTGTAAAATAACAAAGCAGTTGTTGCTTTTGTGATAGACAAAGCATCATGTATATCTTACACCAAGAGGATGAAATACCACATGAGCAAGACATTCTCATTGGCCTTCATATGCTCATGTGGTGTTTATTCGCTTTCTCTTTAAATTATGGAAAGGGGAATTGAGCTTTAACTAAGAATATTACCCCCAAAGGCTCCTCACGTTTGTCTTCAATTAATGATTCAAAAAAGGGTGTAAACATTAGTCCCACAATAGTGAAATATGAAGGTCAAGCATCTTAAAGGATTCAACATTTATTTTCATTTCTCCTCAAATAATACTTTAATGATGAAATTTATCACACTTTGGTGGATTCCTTTTTGTTATCCTTGAGTATCAAATATAGGGCACATTATTATAGTGTGGGCCTTTTTTTAGACGGTTTCATTTAGTACCACTATTAATCACCATCAAAACATTGCCCCTATTTTAAATGGTGGACATATTTCATATCCTCTTAGAATAGTCCCTTTTGCAATAATATTAGATCTAAATTTAGGTGTAGCGTGGCAATCATACATACTCAGAATCTTAACAACTTTAATAGTTGTTTCAAAGGGCCATATTTGATAAACCAACTACACTTTCTAATCCTTCACTTTGATGGTAGAAAATTATTTTTAATATGGAAATATCCTACTGCTTTCATTTGATAAGCTGATTTTCCAACTTGTAAAGGTCATAATTGCTCATAAATGGAAACATCTTTAAGATCCAATTGTAAAGGAATTGGTGTCGTGAAATCTCAAATTGCATTAACAAATAACCCTTATGAAATAAGAAAACAAATCACCATTACCACCACAAGTTTAATCAATAATTTGGGGACCTTTTGTTTAAAATTTTGAACATACTTAAAATGTGGGCAAGATATATTAATAATAAAATCTCAGTATGTACAAGAGGTATAATTGGCCATGTGGAATTGAGGAGAAGTGATATAACTAGATTTTTTTTAATAAAAATAAGGTAAAAATTTATTAGAAAATCAAGAAGTACATAAAAAACCAAGAAACAACCAAGGTCCCTCAAGGGAGCCCCAAAAAGATTCCATTACATATTCATGTCCTCCAAAATCACCATCCATAATCCGGGGGGAAAAGGCCCCATTCCCTTACATCCCATCCCTCCTCATGCTTTGAAGTCCACTTGGCCAAGCAATTTACCGCTATGTTCCACTCCCTAGGGATATGACAAAAAGAGATAATCTCTAAAGAACTATATAGGATCAAAACCTACCTAACCACCAAACCAATTTCCAACTAACACCTTCTATCCAATGCTCATTTAACATATCTACAACAATCTATGAATCAGATTCACAAATAATTTGTCTCCAACCAAGGGAGCACCCTCTTTCCACCACATGAAGAAAAGAAAGGGCCTCCATAAGATTATTGGTTTTCTACCCTTTATACACAAAAAATATAAACATCATACCACCTCCACTATCTCTGCCAATGCCACCAATCCCCGCATGCTCAAGGTTCCCCCTAGAGGAACCATCAGTATTCACCTTCAGGTACCCACTAAGCTAGGGGGTCCACTTGCCCTCTCGCTGAATTTTCTTCTTGGTATGTCAAGGCCTGCAACCAAAAGGGGAACCCATCCCACCAACCCCCAACTTCAAGTTCCTTATGATATTTATATCACTACGAATTGCAGTCTTGGCCAAGTCACATTTTGCATAAATGGTCTAATGAAGCCAACTAAGAATCTTTTCCCATAACTGAACTATCACTATTTGCACACCCTGAAAAATCCTTTGATTACTTTCCAACCACAAATTCTAGATAATAAAAGTGGGGCCAATAATCTAAGCACTCTTAAGGAAAGAGGTCTAAGCAGGAGGACAACCCATACTATCCCAAAGAAGTGACATGAATGCAAGCATGTGTTAAGCCCCCACCAAAGGTACCAAATCCCTCGAGAAAAAGGGCATTGGAAGAACAAGTGAGGGGAATCCTCCTCACAACTCCTGCAAAGGACACATATAAAAGGGCCCTGAAAACCTCTCTTCTGCAAATTGTCCCAGGTAAGGCAATGATTTTGGACCACCAACCATAAGAAGAAATTACATTTAGGTCAGGAAAATTTGTTCCAAACTTGCTTCCACTAAGGCACACCAACTCTCCCATAAACTTGTATGTCCAACTCTAAATAGCTTGAGGCAACATAAAAATCTCCCTTCAAATCAAGACCCCAAGCCAAGATAACCCTGGAGCCCAAAAGGGAATTACAAAGCATGCTATCCAAGATCCTAGCAAGCTCCTAACAAGCCTCCTTAGTACTACCTAACGACCATTCCTACAGTTCCTTCCAATGCCACACCTCCATATGCCCCAGAGGATGAACCGTTTTAAAATCCTCCACCCTACTCCAACTAGTAGCAAGAAAAATGTCGCAAAGGGGTTGTAAATGAGGGAACCTCGCTAGGATGGGAGGGTGCCCATCCCATGAATCATGCTAGAAGAGGGCATCAAATTCGTTTTTGAAAATCCAAAAGAGGCCCTTCTTGATGAGTTGAGCCCCTCTGTTAAGGGTATCCCAAATCATAGACCCCTTCCCCAAAATGAAATATTGAGGGACCTTAATAGAGCTCACCCCCAGAAGATACTTAACAGTGAGACTTCTAGCCCAATCCTAGTCCTAACAAGTGCACCAACACTAATATAACTTGGTAGCCAAGACTTGACCACTCAAACTTGCAGGCTTGAGCCCAAGGTCACCCTCCTATTTCAACCTGTATACATAGTCCCACTTCACAAGGCTCCATTTTGAAGAATAAAAATTACCAGACCAAAGAAATTGACAAGCAAGAGCATCAAATTCCTTCACAAAGAACAAGGGAGCAACCTACACAAAGCAACCTATAAATAGGAAGAGCTTGTATAATTGACTTCAAAAGAGTCACACATGAAAGCCATTGACAAGTCCAATGACTAACCTTCCCTCGAAACTTATCCAAGACCACCTGCCAAATATCTTGAAGATGAGGCCCCACCGAAATGGGAATCCCAAGATAAGACAGTGGGAGAGTGTTACACCTCGTGTGTTATTACCTATTTACTATTACCTTGTTTGGTTGAAATGCTTTAATATATGAGTGTATTTTATATGAATCTTGATGGAAATATGATGAATGAATGATTTATTCAATTTGATGTTTTATAATGATTCTAAAGATGAAATATATGATGCATATGAATGTATTGTTATTAGCTAATTGTTGTTGTAATGCACTAAGCTAGATGCAGAAATAGATTCAAACCTCTGAAAGAGAGGGAAAGTATCACTCAAGAGAAGAAATTAGTCTGGTAACCCTTAATGAGCCTAACTAAGCATACACACACTCACACACTAGTTAGTCTAAGTTGAGTCAAGTCAATTCGGGTAAATGGTAAGTGATCTTCAATTTTGGTTGTGAATGTTTATATTGGTTTATGATATTATTCTATGTATGTTTTGAATTGGGGAATGTGATTAAGTCTCTATGCCAAGTGAAATTCCTTTCTTGTGTGTTCATATTTATATCAATGAAGTATATATACATAAAGTGTATATATGTATATATGTATATATGTATGTGTATATGATAAAATCATACATATGAGTAAATACGTGCATGGGTATATGTAGGTAGACGTATCTACACATGCTCATGGATAGATTACCCATATGCATGGGAATATCGATTGGACGAATGTGACATATATATACACTTAGTGTATATATGTCAATCAATGAAAACAAGGATATATGTATTTATATAAGGATATATATATATATATTAATATATATGTATATAATTAAGTATATACATATATATTTTAGTATACGTATATATTTGTGTATATGTGTATATGTATATATATATATATTTATTATTTTGATATATATGTTTATATATTTATTTAATTGACAAGTAATGCATTCAATAATCTTAAGGATATAAATAAATAAATATATGTATGTACATATATTAGAGGTATAATAGATATATATATATATATTGTTGAAGTATTTTGAAAATGTTAAGTGCATTATTATAACGCTGAAGTTTATATGTTTAAAGCACTTTAAGTAATGCATAGCACATTATTGTGCTATCATATATAAATTATTGTGGCTAAGTTTATACACTGCGTATAAAAAATAAAAGGAATAAGTCAAAGAAGACTTATATGTTGCGCATGAAAAGGGAATACAATTTATATGTTACAAATTGAATGAAAGCATATTTAATAACTTTGAATAAGTCTTTGACTACACTATTTTAGAGGACGCTAAAACATGAATATGTGGCACAAAAAATAGAAGGAAGAGGAAACAATAGGAAGTCTAAACTTGTGCCATAACCAAAAAAACCATTAGATAAGCATAAAACTCACTCAATGCTAAGATGACAAAAATATAAGAGGGTAGTCGACTTGCAAACCAAGTAGGAAACTTGTAAAAGGGCATTGATGTCCCTTGACTCAATAAAAGAGTCATGTTGGCTCATGAATTAAGTTGACTCAACCATTGGAAATGTGAGGACTATCATGTGTTGTAATCTGAGAGTTTAATTCAATTGAGTCAATGCATGTGCATAAGAAGGTGGCAAAATTTTCAATGAAAAACCTACATTCACAAGAAATAAAAAATAAATGTAATAATCAAATTAAATATATTTAAAATTATACTTTTTGAGAAGCTTATAATAAGGACTGCATACTTACAAAACATAAATTTTAAATGAATTCATTTGATCCCCAAAAAGGTAAATCAAAAGTGGTTTTTTATTAACATTTTGATAGGTGTAGAGGAGACTCTATTATATAAGTATATTTTAAAGCTAGCAGGGTTATATCCAAGGGGGTTTGATCAAACCTTCTTCAATTAAAATCCTTTAAATGGAACCTTTCAAGGCTTAAATCATTATATTTTCTAAAAATATGTTATTTTAGCAAAAATTAGGATGTCCCAAAAAGTGTAACCCATTATTGTGACAACACCCAATTTAGAAATGATTCTTTGATTATGCAATGAGAAAGTTTGGAATGGTTGTTTCAAATGTGCACATTAGTTATTAAAAAATAAAATAAAAATTTCATTGCTCATAATGTTAGTAGCATAAATTGTTCACATTTGGGTAAAACATAGTAAAAATTACTGGGTAGAACAATAGGAAAATTACAGAGAGCCTATTTGAAGCCATAGAATTCGAGCAATCTTATTATGAATACGATGAGGAGTATTGAAGAAGAAGATTGAAGACTCGTTATCATTGGTCTTCTAACCAAAGGCAACCAAGTAGATATCCAAATTCTTCCTCAAATTCATAGCTTCTTGAATCTTAGCCATACCCATCAAAGCGGTATCATCAAAAAACTACAAGTGAGAGTGAGGAGGCACCCTACCACCCCAACACCAACCTTGGAGAAATCCTTGATTAACTTGAGTCTTGATAAAACTTCCTAGGCCTTCAACCATAATAATAAATAGGTAAGGAGAAAGAGGATCCCCTTGGAAAAGACCCTTGGAAGCACCAAACAACTCTGATGTCTCACAATTAATAAGCATTGAAAAGGAGGAAGAAGTAACACAACTCATGACCCAATCAATCCATGCTTTGCAAAACCCAAAAACTTGGAGAATTTTCTACAAGAAGGCCCATCTAACCTTATCATAAGCCTTAGCCATATCAATTTTTATAAATATAGTGTTCTCCTTGGAAGTCACCATAGAGCGAATAGCCTCAGTAGCAATCACAACCCCATCCATAATTTATTTTCCAGCAACAAAGCCACCTTGTTCTTAAAAAACCAAAGAGTGGAGCTAAGACTTTAATCTCTTAGAAATGAGTTTACTAATAATATTGTAAACCACATTACAAAGAGCAATAGGTCTGAAGTGATCCAGGTAGTTGGCTCCTTCCTTCTTAGGAATAAAAGCCAAAAAGGTAGAATTCAAGGCATGTAGCATTTTCTTGTTGCTATACAACTCTTGAACAACCTCGAGAAGATCTAACTTGATAATTCCACAAAACTCTTGAAAGAATTCAATAGGAAAGCCATCCACGGCTGGGGCTTTCCATTTTTTTCACTTGGAACACCACCTTTTCCAATTCATATAGTAAAATAGGGCACATGAGGTCCACATTCATCTCATTAGAAACTAAGGGGGGATACAATCCATAATAAGATTCTTCTCACCACCAACAAAAGACACCAAGGAGGGAATGATACTCCCAATCCTTCTAGCCTTAACAAAAATATGGAAAAAGGCAGTATTATGATCTCCTTCCTAAATCCAATCCACAAAAGGCTTTTTCTTCTAGAAGATATCCTCCTACGACTCCCATTCTTCAAGCTCCTTTATTGCAACGACCTTCTTCCTAAGTAAATCATTAGTAAGACCTTGATCCCATATCTAGCGAGTAATAACATCAAGCTCTAATTAAGATGATAATTTATTGAAATGAAGTTTTCCAAATAATTGTCTATTCCACTCTTGAGTCTATGCTTTACATACTATAATATTTTAGCAAAGGAATACATAGCCTTACCATGATTAG
Source organism: Sequoia sempervirens (assembly GCA_007258455.2). NCBI lineage: Eukaryota > Viridiplantae > Streptophyta > Pinopsida > Cupressales > Cupressaceae > Sequoia > Sequoia sempervirens. The sequence continues at coordinate 5,570 of VDFB02381485.1, read as the reverse complement.
GCTTCCTTTTAAGCCACAAACCACTCATAAGATCATAAAAAGAGGGGTCCTACAACCACATTAGCTAGAACTTAAAGGATGAGTTCCTCGAAGCTCTGAAAGAAACAACTTAGAGTTTAATCAACCATTGATTAGACCCTTTCCAATCCAAAATCTCAGAACTGGACGTCCACTTTTCACCAACCCAAAAGCAAGAAACAAGAAATATGTCTAGCTTCTAAGAGATAACATTATCGCCATACCTCATGTTATTCCAAGTAAAAATCCCATTACTCAGCTTCACATCAACTAAATTTAGAAACTCTATATTATCTCTAAGGATGTTAGCAAAAGAATCAATCCTGGCATTCCCAACAAGATTTTCCTCAAGGAAAACAACCACATTAAAATCCCCAACAATGACCCACAGGAGCAAGGGAACCAAAGACCGAATATATCTAACATGAGCCCATGACTAAGCTTTATCAATAAGGTTAGGAAGAGCATAAACATTGGTGAAAAACAATTTTCACTAGAATCTAGACTAGAGGCAATCGCGGAAAAGGAAGATCGACATGAAACCCATCAGAGCTACATAGTATTCCTTAGATCCCATAAGCAAGCCACACCACCAGAATTACCCTGAGCACCAATATATAGACACGAACCATGAGGCCATACATAATGGGCTCTATTCAACATACATTCCATAGATAACTTAGTTTCCTTAAGGAAGAAAATATTAGGACTCTGCACACCAATCATTTCAGGAATAGCCTTTTGTCGAGGGATGTTATTCATACCCCTCACATTCCATGAAATGACAATCATTTATGAGAGTGAGAAAAGTGGGAGTTAATGGTCTTCACTAACCTTGATTCCACCAGATTCTCCCTAGTCAATTTAACCTTCTCTAAGTCTTTTTTTTTATCCGCCTTAAAAGATTTTTCCAAAGGCCCCTTTTTAAGAGATTTTGACTGCACACCTAGAACCTGCAGGGTCCCATTATTCTTACCAACATCCAGAGCCTCCCTTGCTTAAGAAGGATTCAAGTCCACCAAGGTATCCATTCCCTACAAGACCAAAGGCCCACTCGATACAGGTTCAATAGAAATTTGATATGGCATATCCATAGTCATGTGCTCAATCTATGCATCCCCCAAAGGCAAGCCTAAAGAGTCAAACTCTTTATTTGTTGAAAAATCCACCCCAAAGACCATGCACTAGTTGAAAGCTCAATCGAAATTCCCTCCTCTTTGTCCAAGCCCTCTAAAGCATCAAATTAATTAAAGACCCCATCATATTGTCTATCCTTTAGGGTTTTAAGTCTCGCCCTTTATTTCAGGGCTTTATGAGGATGAAACCATCATTGTTCGCAACATCAATAGTCATAGGAGCCTTTCCTTTATCAATATTAGGATCTAGCTAGGAGAAGAGCTAGCTACCCCAACTACCTGATTGAGTCGAGAGTAGTTCCTTTGCAAGTGTCCATACTCATGACAAAAATGACATTTGAATGAGAGGGTTTCATACTCAAGATGTTGGACCCAAGAACTTGAACCAAGACATAATTCTGGAGAATCTAGAAAAGGGTTATTTAAATCTATTTCAACACAAACATGGGCATAAGAAATAACATTTTGATCCAAAGTCTGTTGAGTCAAGACAACCAACTTTCCAAGAAGTAGAGCAATCATATGCAAGATGTAACTATGCCAAAACTCCAGTGGGTGATGAGGAAGATGTGTTGGAAGACTAAAATCACTGAGAGGGTAGGGTGAATCAGTGATTTATAAAAGTCACAAACTTTTTCAAAACCAAGGATTTATGTTTGCTTTTGAACCAAGAGGACAAATAAAATTTTGTGAAGCAAAATTGACTTGTACATTAATCATGAATTAGGCATATGAATAAAAACATTGACATGGATTGAGACATAGACTGAACCAAATGAATACTTTCTCTTGTATCAAAGTTCATAACAATAAAAAAACTTTTATGCATGACATTTTGATATAAACATTTGTAGAAATTAAAAAAAAAATTATTCAACTATGTTCAAACTGATAAGGACAATCACTCACAAAATCATCACATAACACAACATTTTGTCCTAAGTGGAAAATCCTCTTGGGTAATAAAAACCACTTGAAAAATCTATCTCTTTATTAACTTAGAGCATCAACTCTTCACAGTTTAGGAGCACCAACTCCTCCACTTTTCAGGAGCACCAACTCCACAAAATACAATGAATAATCAATTGCAGTGTACTATTAAAACCCTAGAAGTACAAATGCAGTCCTAGAATCTCAATAGTAGACCATGAAGATTTTCAATGAGCACATTAAAGAATGTTGTATGAAAATGACATCTTTTCTTATACAATAATCTGAGAATCAAAAATATTTTCAAAGCAATACAATGTCTTATATCTATCAAGATTAAGCTTGAAGTCTCATATATTTTTTCTTGCAGGTAAACCGAGAAATGCCAGAAATCCATATTTTAAAGACACTGCAAAATAACCTCTAAAAGTAGTTTGTGTAACTATAAACCAACTCGGGTTAGGATTTAAATGGAAAAACCTAAATAATCCTTCTTCAAACAAACCCTTTAAAGAAATGAAACCATTTCAGTTACAGTCCATGAAATCTTTCTTTTAACAAACCCTTTATCAAAAAATTACAAATATCACCACAATGAAACTATTCAGTTACAAACGAGTATTGTCATCCAAAAACCCTAATGGGTTTTTCACAATCTATCAAGGATTAAGCCCTTTAAAAATAAAAAATACTTAACAATAGCACTTTCACACAAATTTTATTCACAAAATAAACATTATTAACTACTTTCTTAAACAACTATTCAAAGCCCATAAGCTGCAAGAAGAGCATTACCTGATTCAGTGAAAAACAAACTGAAAAGTACGCCTTAAAAACTTGATAACCGTCTAGCTGGTAAAAGCCAACTTCCACTATCATTTCCTTGTCCAAACACCCACACCCACATCTTTTTCAAGCTCAAAGTCATTCCATATGCCAACCAAGCTCATACAGTGAGCTAATTCACATAACCATAGCATGTTGACTGAGAAAAGCTAAATGAATTTGTAGACAACAGAATACCATGGTGGCTAGAGTTCCATAATACATTTTTCCCTAATCGAGCTTCAAGTTTTTGAAGACTTTGCATAATATAATGATCATTTCAAATCTGGTACTATCAAACAAAACATCATAATTCCTTAGAATCTACTGCCAAATACTTTACAAAGAATGCCAACAACATTATAATACTAATCATTAAACCCAAGCAAATGAAAGCTGTCAGTGCCAAGTCACCAAAACCAAATAATAGTTGTCAAATAGTCAAATGTTTCCAAGGCTGTCGAAGCCAAGTTTTAATTTTAGCAACAACTAGTCACTTGTACAATTTGATTTTCATCAATAAAACTCGATGCCACATGTATTGTGATCAAACAAAATGCTAACCATATAAACCTTCCCGATACCTCATGTATTCTCCAACCATCACACGATTAATGTGACTTTGTTTAAAGCCCAAAACCTTATTAAAATGAGTCCAAACAAAACCAAATCACCTTGTCATAATGATTTTTAATAACAAAAACTTTCTTGAATAATTTTCAAGTGACTTTTGTAATGTCAATTTCTTTAACAATATAGATTGCAATGAGATCCGATAGAACCACCTTTGTTCCACATGCTAATAATAAATCAAATGCCTTATAAGCAAATGTCAGTTAACTTAGCAAAGACATGAAAAAATGAATTGACCAAGCCACACATATACCTAAAACATTTTTCTTTTTAACCAATTTGAAATGCTTCAAATGCAAAGACCATAGTACTGCCCTGTCAAAATGATAAAATGTCAACATCAACATGTATCAAGATTTGAACCAATTAAAAACTAAACCAAAACTTGTAACTGCATATGAAATGTGTATCATGTATCAACCAAAACCTATAACAACATGTGAAAACCAAACCTCAACCATGTAACCAGTTTTGTCATCAAGGACAAGCTACAAACATGATAAACAACTGAAAGCCAACAAACTCCCCCTTTGTCCTTGATGGAAAAGCACATATCATCTCTCCCCCTTTTTTCGTCAATGACAAAGAATGAAAGAAAAGAATGTGAGATTCCATGAATATAAACAACTGAAACCAACCAACACAGTAACTAGCTACAAGTAGAGCAATATAGTAGCAAATAAAAATATACAAGAGAGCTGTGAATGAAAACATATAGAATCAATGAAGTAGGGATTGAGAGATAACTCCCAATTGGAATCTCAACCTTTCAAAAACTTCTTTGGATAAAGGCTTAGTGAATATATCAACCATCTATTCTTATGAAGCAACAAACTATAGACATACTTCATTAGCTAGCACTTTTTCTCGAAGAAATTGAAACTTGATGGAAATGTGTTTAGTGCGAGAGTGCATAATAGGATTTTTAGAGATATTGATCGCACTAGAATTATCACATAAAATAGAAATAGGCTTAGAAATTGTGACACCCATATCAAACAATGTTTGAGCCATCCAGAGCAATTGAGTATAGCAAGAAGTGGCAGCTATGTATTCTGTCTCAACAGTGGAAAGAAACAGATTCTTGTTTCTTGCTATGCTAAGCCACTAACCGATCACCAAGAAAGAATGCAACACCACTGGTGCTTTTCCTATCATCCAAACAACGAGCCCAGTCAACATCTGTATATGCAATCAAAGAGAAATCATTGCTTCTAGGATACCAAAGACCATAATCAAGAGTACCCCAAATATACTTAAAGATTCTTTTAACAACATTAACATGGGATTCCTTAGGTGAAGCCTGAAACCTTGCAACCATGAAAACTTCCTACATTATATCAGGTCTAGAAGCAGTTAAATATAACAGACTACCAATCATTGATCTATATTTAGACTCATTTGCATTAGGTGAATCATCAACTTTAGAGATTTTGCAACCTATAACCATTGGTGTACTAATAGGATCACATCCATCCATGTGACATTTCTTAAGCATCTCTCTAGCATACTTGGTTTGAGAGAGAAATATACCACTTTTAAGTTGAGAAACTTGAAGACCAAGAAAGAAAGTCAATTCTCCCAACATTGACATTTCAAATTCAAATTCCATAATATGAGAGAATTTTTTAGTTAAAGCATCATTATTACAGCCAAAAATGATATCATCTACATAGACTTCAACAACCATAATATCATTACCTTCAATCTTGACATAGAGATTGTTGTCAACACCACTTCTAGTGAAGCCATTTGATGTCAAATGATTATCTAGCCTAGAGTACCATGCCCTAGGTGCTTTTTTTAAGCCATATAATGCCTTCTTCAACCTGTAAACATGATTGGGCTTGTCTTTGCAAAAAAAACCCTTCAGGTTGTTCCATATAGACCTCTTCATCTAAATAACCCTTTAAAAATGCAGTTTTGACATCCATTTGATAAACAGTAAAATTCTTATAAATAGAATAAGCCAAAAATATTCTAATGGATTCTAGTCTAGCAACAGGTGCATACATTTCACCAAAATCA
>VDFB02381483.1:0-21304 GCA_007258455.2 Sequoia sempervirens | reverse complement strand
ATAGAAGATTTTGCTTTGATTTCTAAAATACCATTGTTGGTTTTGCTGGTTTGCAATGGTTTTTCTTCACTATTCTGTTAAAAATGTTACAGCTATTCTTTTTTGTGAATGTTAAATGAATTTTCTATGGAGCATACATTTCAGAGATTGTAACTCGTGATTGTTAAATGATACAGCTGCTTGATACTGGGCATTTTCATGCTGATCCACATCCTGGAAACATGATTCGGACTCCAGATGGAAAATTAGCCATTCTCGACTTTGGTATTTACTTATCTGTTATTCTTAAGTCAAGTTAAAAAATGTTAAAAATAGAAAAGAATGGTAATTAAGGATGTCCAGAGATGAAAAAAGTTTCTTCTTATGTCTGCCATCAGTTGGTGGAAATATAAGTAATGATCAAATTTTTAATTCCATCTTGTTTAGTTACTTGTGAATTGCTTTCTTGTTGCTCATGTTTTGTTGATTTCAATTTTCATACACCTCGTCTTTTTTTGTGAGTATTTTTAGCAGGTGAATTGAAAGGAAAATGTTTTTCTTGCTAAACAAATCATTTGTGCATAGTTTGTGTAGCCTTTAGGGTGAGTGGTGTGTTAGTGTTCATACTATTTAGCAATGGTGAGGGAGATGCATGAGGTTACAAAACTTACAAAAGTGAGTTTACCTTAAAGAAACACTGCTTGAAATGCCCGGTTATATTTATGACATTCTTGCCGAGTCCCCATAGTGCCATTTCTTATAAGAGTTTCACCATTTTCTAATAATTGCTTTTTCTTTTCCTTTTAGAGATTCACTTTTCCATCCATTGTTGTGATGGATTATGAGAGCATATTTGCAAAAAATAATAAACAAAATTCTTAACATTAAGCACAGGTGTACAAGAGAGAGATAGATGCAATAATAGTGACGAGCTTCTATGTATGGTATATAGTAATAAACCATTGCTAACCATGGAGTGTTTATAACCCCCATGAATGTTATCCTACCTTAGACCATTCTCAATTTTACTCCACTGACTTACAACTTTGAGAATAGCTACAATATTCATCATCCTAAGATGATTGTTATCGCAACACCTTCCCTAATAATCATTGAGAAGATGTGGTCAATGATAGTATCACTGCTAGATTGGCATTTCCAACACAATTTATATTGCAATCTCTGAGCACCCTTTCCTGTTACACAAGTAAAATGCAACTAATATTCCTTCAGCTGAACCTTCCTCATTTTGATGAGTCATATATCACTTGTTTTTGTAATCAGAATCCTGTTTCAGGTTTATGAAATTTCCGTAATAGATGTACATTCATGGTTCTTTTCAATCATTTGTTTACCTTTTTCTTTTTCCCTTTCTTGATTCAATTGCTTCCACCTTATTCTTGTTATCAGTTCCATTAATCCATTCTTCTTGTATGTGCAATTCTACCAGTATTTCAAACTTCATCATGTCTTTTACTTTCATTGTTGTACTCAATGTTATCTTTGAATATTTTGAATGTCTTTTACATAATTGAAAAAATCTCTATATTATCAGCCTTTCAAATATAAGCTCTTAATTGATCCTATATCTGCATTAACATTTTCAAATGGTGGGGGGAGAGATTCTTCTTCTCTCATCCTCAGGTTGATTGGGTAACTCTTGATGTGTTTCTGTCTTGTGCAATATGTCCAATTGGTTCACACCTTTCTAGCATTGCCATCGTTTTTTATGTTTGGAATAATATCATCAAATACTAAGAATTTCAAATATCTTTACATTTACAGCAATTTCTTCATTGTTTCCTCGTTTTTTGTTTTTATATATGTAAAACATGAAAACTCATCTATACATCAGTACTGTTCTCATTTTGTGCTTCTAGATTGCGTAACTTTTCTTATTGATCTTATGTTATGCATGGTTTGACATACCAACTAGCGGAATGATTTGTTAAACCCATTAAGGCTACTTAGTTAACCCAAAGATTTATAAATCTGTTTCCTTACAAGGGGCTGTTGGTTTCATAGAAGAGTGAGTTTGTAGTTATTTATTTAAGGTGTGCCACAACTTGTTTATCTGCAGGAGAAAATCCATCAATATTTGTATCTTGAAAAGAGGGACGATTCATTATTTAAGCCCAAAGACAAAATAAAATCTTATCTAACCCTATGCTAATCCTAAACTAATCGGATGCTAAAAAGGACAGAGATGTATATTAAGGTAGAAGAGAAACAAGAAAAGAAATAGAAGACAAGAAGACAAAGTATATCTTAAGCTACTAGAGGTTCTTTTAGCATCATCATCAAGTCCCATGAATCCTTCAACCAACAAATGTAGAAACAAACCTAGCAGAATCTACTTGCAGAATTGGTGAAATATTCAAAGAAAGATAAGGCAGAAAGATATCCATCCATTGTTTGACCATGAATTTGCACAAACAACATTTTAGATTCTATTTAACATTGGATTCAATAGATAACATATTCATACCACAACTCAAGGATTTACATTGAAAATATGGTACTCATATTCGATAAAATGACTATAGACTTATATGGTGTCAAGATACAAGGAATTTTCTCCAACTCTCTATTCACCTATTCTATTATTACAAAAACAACACACAAAAAGTTAACTAAGATTGCATAAATATTAAAAATCTATTAAGAAATAAGGAGCAAAAATTTCCTTATATAAGTTTACAAATACCTTATCCACAGAGGATAAGACAGACACCTCAGACACCTCAAAGGATAAGATTGACAACTCATAGGATAAGAAGGTAAAACCTAAAGTCAACATGACTTTATTAAAGTAGATTCCTAAAGTCTATTCTAAAAGCTAATTGATCATTACAATATAAAACATAACTCTAATACCCTCCCTTAATGGTCATTCTACTAACTACACCAAACTTATCTTGAAATTTAATGAATTTGTCAAGACCCAAAGGCTTGGTAAGGATGTCTATAGTTTGATCTTCTAAAGGACAAAACTACAATGCAACCAATCCATCTTCTACAAGTTGTTTGATGAAGTGACAATGTAGATCCACATGTTTGGTACGCTCGTGGAAGATTGGATTCTTGGCAAGTTTGAGCACCTCGGAAGAGAGTTTGCAAATAGGTGGGAGAAGGGGCAGCGGGAAAAAGGAGAGATAGAGGCTGCTGTGTATGAAGAAGTTTTGAGTTTTAAATTAAAAAAATGATGTGCAGCAATTAGTAAAGGAGAGGTGTGCAGCATGTGGATGATATGAATTTGAAATTGCAGCTGAAATTAAGAAGAGGCCATGGCATTTTGAAGACAAATAAAGTTCGCAGGTTGAACAAAAATTTGTGCAAAGATAAGGGGTAACATGGGGCAGCGTGGTGAGTGTGTATTGTGAAGGATAAGATAGCAGATCAGAATGGCATGAGAGGCCATTGAATGCCAAGAGAGCATTTTTTGTATTGCAGATCTATTTGAAATTGAGTTGAATTAATAAAGTCTCAGTTTGTTGCAATCTTTCTTTATTTGAATGTTGAATTCGGGTAGAGTTTGCTTGTGAAAATTGTTTTGTGTTTGAGTTGGTTGGCAGAGGGGAGTACCCTCTTGCGTCATTTAATATTAGAATTAGCGGACAAGATAATTTATAACAAAACTTGCTCATCATGCAAACAATTTAGCTAGAGTTGAGGTCTAGTCAATTTATTTCATTTATTTAGTGAATGCTTTTGAGTGATCCAACTTGATGAAGCTTTTGAAGATATGGATGCACACTTGGAAAAATATGGTCCAATTTAATTTTTAAAAACATCTATAAAAAGTAAAAACTAAAAGCATGTTAAGGGCTAGATGGAGATGAGTAGGTTGGAGAATTAAAACTAATGATTCCTTATTGGAGAGATGCTTCTCTTTGGACTTGATTTGGTGATATCTTTGTTAATTATCAGCGAAATCCAGGGAAGTGTGCCTAGCATTTTTTGGGGTGTCCTCATTTTCGGGACATGGGGACGCCTAAGGGACGTTCCTAAGTCGTCCCCAAATTGCAAAAAAATACCAGGGACGCCCCAGAAACTTGGGTATGTCCCAAAAAATTAGAAGGGACATTTGGCCGTCCTCGAGATGGTTAAGGAACGTCACAGACATCGCTGCCCATCTTGGGGACGACCAACCGTCCCCATAAAAAAGGTTGTTTTTTTTTAAAAAACCCAATGTTTTAAAAAATGTTTAAATTATGAAAATAGCATGTGTCATGAAGGTGTGTGTGGTTTCAAAGGCCTTAATTTGTGCTTTGTAGCAAGGGCTCTGCCCCCAGACCTCCACAAGGGGCATTGCTCCTCAACCCCACTAGGGGTGTTGCCCCCAAACCCTCACGAGGGGCGCTGCTCCTCGACCCCATTGGGGGCATCGCCCCCAAACCCCCATGAGGGGCGCTGCCCCTCAACCCCAATAGGGTCTTCACTCCCAACCTCCACTAGTTATTGGGATCTCGTCACATAAGAAACTTGAACACAATGATGGGGTTTGGGAGTGGAGACCAAAACTGACAACTTAGACAACTATCTTTATGATTATCATAACATCGTTGATCAATGATGAAGTATCATACTATCAAATATTCAAATGTCATTATTATTATAAAATATAATATCATATGATATATCAAATGTACTTGCATTTCTATATATTTTTAAATTTTTTTGCACACAAATTAAGTTTTGACATTTACTAATATGTTCAACTCTCATTTGAACTCTCAATTCAACACAAATGTTATGTATTGAGATTCTATAATGTATATATGAATTCTTTATCAATGTTATCATATGAATATTTAAAATTTCCCCTATTTTTTATATAGCTGTCCCCTTTGCCATCCCTTTCCATCCCTAAAAATGGCCCGAAAAATCAGGGACTCCGAAATGCGTCCCCCTTGTCCCTTGCTGTCTCCATCCCAGAAACTTGGGGTAAGATAGTTAATTATAGATCAAATGGTTTTTGATTACTAAAGTTGCATACTTTGCATCCGAGCACTAGCATGATAGTTTTGATTGTCTTGTATGCTTTTGTTCTGTTGTGTGAAAGTATCTAAGTGAGATAGAATGTAACAAATTACTACCCTATTTGTATGTTTACATACTAACTAATTGTAGTTGTAATAATTGAGTGCTCTAGTGACCTTACATTTGGGAGAGCTGCTTTTGAAAGGTTTTTATTATCTTAAATCCTTTTGTTTGAAGAAAGATTATTTAATCAGAGAACTATTTTCTTTTGGGGTGAAGATCTAATTGGAATGAATATATATGTAAAATTTTAAAATTAACATAATTAGCATGCAAAATTGTAATGAACATCATGAATCGATAGCAAGCAGAAGGATTCGTGGACATATTATGTTTTAAAGTCATAAAACCAACCTTTCAAACATTATCGGATTCAGATACTAACTTATGAGTAAGCTTGGTTCTAGGATACAATGTTAAGTTTGTATTTGTTCATTGGTTACAGGCTGTTTTCCTTTGTTTCAATTAATTTAGGAAAAAAATTAGAATCAAAATCTTCAAAGTTATGATGCAATAAAGAAGAACAAATTGTGTTTTCCTGTATTTAAAGTTGAAGCTGTGATGGGCTTAAGCAATCCCTTTATTATTTTGCTATATTATTTAGATTCTGCAGGCATATGTAAATTTAGATCTTGTATCTATGCATACTTCAAATATTGGGACATTGAAATATTGTAAATAATGCATCTTTCATTTCTGCAGGACTTATGACAAAGATTACGGATGATCAGAAGTATGGTATGATTGAAGCAATCTCTCACCTCATTCACCGGGATTACGAAGCTATTGTTAAGGACTTTGTCAAGTTAGATTTCATTCCTGAGGGAGTAAATTTAAATCCTATTATGCCTGTCCTAGCCAAGGTTTTTGATCAAGCACTTGAAGGAGGAGGGGCAAAGAACATTAATTTTCAAGAGCTGGCAGCAGATTTGGCACAAATAACATTTGATTATCCTTTCAGAATACCACCTTATTTCGCTTTGATAATTCGAGCAATTGGTGTCTTGGAAGGTATAGCACTTGTTGGCAATCCTGATTTTGCAATTGTGGATGAGGCCTATCCCTATATTGCCCAGGTAACAATTTTCTGAATTCAAATTTCCAACTAATTATGGACATGAGTATTGTTTAAAATTTCAATGTTTCCTTTGTAATGTGATTTGTGGAAATCCATGATTGTGGTATGTATTGTAATTGTAAATGGCATGATTGATGGATAAATAGAAGTGTTTGTGTCCACAAAGAAAATGTAAAATTGTTAGAAACTTATGTGGCCACGTTCAAACTACAGTGCTACAGAAAAAGAAAAAGGTATTACTGTAGAGCTGCTGTCATCTTATTTCTTCTAATTTTCCAATTGATGTTTTTATCACTCAATTTGATCTCAGATTATTTGAAAAGAAAAAAATCCTGAAATTTGATAGTATTTTTTTTGTATAATTTGGTTGGTTGTAAGTAGAGTTACTTGGCCATAAAATTAGAATATGTGAGTAATGAATATGGGTATGGCTATATTATTTATAAATGTGGTCAGCAAAAACTGTGAGTATGGGGATGGGATGTGTTCCTCACTTATATACAACTTCGAGACCAAACTCACATGTCCCTTCCTCGTGCTGACATCTCTGAGGACAAAAGATTGGCTTCCATCACACGCACCCTCGAGGGCCGATAGGATCGATAGAGGGTCACTTCTCGAGCTTGGCTCAGCCTTCTTCAAATGCCAGGATTGATCGGGCTTGTCTTTCGCTCGGGCTCAATCTGGAGACCATTTTGCATCATATTTTGGCAGCTCTCGCAAAAGCAGGGACCACTGCTATTTTTAGCAGTATGGCTGTGGCGGCATCAGGAATCACTTCAGAGTTCGTCAGCATCAGACGGATCGATCATCGGGTTAGAAACGAGGGAGATATTAATATTTGATCGTATTGATTAAATATTAATTAATTAACGTTTATAATATAAAGTTATAATTTAATATTATAACTTAAGTGTTTATTCCTTGAGGGGTGCGCCATCATGAAAAGGGGCCCAGTTTGACATTTAAATATTATTTAAATATTCAGTGGAGAACTATGGAGAATTGAGAATATTAAAATATGAATATTTCATTAAAACCCTATTTTCAAGCAAATCGCACTTTTGAGTGTATTTGAGGTTTTTGCATTGGGAAGTGAGCCATTATGAGATTATTGAGTTTGATATTGATCAATTTTGGTCTGAGCCTGAGACTTAGGGTTTCGTGTTCGATTCCTTGGAGAACGAGCCATCTCCAGCGGAAAGCAATTCAGAGAGTGTGCAATATCACTTGATTTATTGCCTACAGAGGTTTTCTTACTCAGAGAAAACTACAGAGCTTCAGAGATTATTATTTGTCAGAGATTTCTTCAGTTGTTTGTGTCCAGAGCATATCTATACCTTAAGGCGCCCATCTCAGAGTCATTTGCATTGAATTTTGGTGAAGCCGTACAGCATTAATTGCTGTTTCTGACAGGCCGTACCTTCCTGTCAGGCCGTACCTGTGCAAAAACACGTGTTTCTTTCCTTGTGAGAAACGCCTTTCAGATAAGCTTCAAATTTGCATCATTGGAGGCGCCCACAGTGCTGGAGTCATACTTGATCATCAGATAGCAGGAGAAGGAGAACATTCATTTCTGCCGTACTGTTTTGTACATTCAGCCGTACCAGTAAAAACAGGTTTTTTTCACAATAAAAATCATTATTTCTTATTGCATGTCAGATAAAGCATATTGTATTGAACTATCATGAATAGAAGATGAAACGCCTTCAATCTTACTTGCAATTTCTATGCTCAATAGACATTTAGCAATTTTTAAGAATTTATTATTATTTCCTGTAAAAGCCGTACTATTCATTATTGCATTGAAAACACAAAGATTTGCAAAAAAATCACAAAACTTCAGAAAACGTCAGAAAACTTAAAAATATCAGTTAGAGCAGTGACAGGGGGAAACCTAGGGTTTCTACACATCTTCACCGGTTGACCTCCTTGTTGACCTCCTTGTGTTTTGGACCCGATTAGACTAGTGGATTCCTCGCTACGTCCCTGTGCGTCACCAGCACTCTCGGCCACGTACGAGTCACTGCCACGTCCTCCGTCAGCGTCCGCAACACCGTGGGTCTCCTCAGGATCCCGCCGATGCTCTCTCTGCCCTGGGGTCTTAAGCTCTGGCCTTCCCCTCCGTAACTCTGTGTCGTCGTCCGAGAGTGACAACTCTCGAAATCGTCTGATGCTACTATTCAATTCATCTTCATTGTCATAGAGGTTATATTTTTCTGTATAAGGGGTGCTGCTGAAGGGGTCTTCGTCCCTTCCTTCTATCAAACTGTAGTGTGCTCGTTCAATAGATGTGTCTATTTTTTGCAAATTTTCATATGTTCTTTTTATGCTCTGATTAATTTCAATTAAGTCCTCATCTAGTTCCTTACCGACTTGCCTTAGTCGTCTTCGCCGATTTTCTTGCTCTTGTAGTCTGAGTGATCGCCGAACTTGCTCTTCCGAAGTCCCGTGCCCGTCAGGTACTCTATTCTTATCTTTGTTCGGCCGTACGGGCATTTAGTTGTTCAAGCGATCATTGCTGGTTGCCGGAAGTGCGGCGCCGACTAGTATCACGTTCTTCCTCTTCCCGTTTGTTTCGGTCTTCACAACGTTGCACGATTTGCTGCCTTCGGCGCTCACGGGCTTCTTCCTCTCGCAAGTCTTGCAGAATAATGAAATGGCGGGCCAGCAACCTGGGCATGCGGTTTAGAAGATGGTTCACCTCGTCGTTCACTTCCAGCCGATCCCAAATGACTTCCTCAGGGATCTCCCGAACGAGGGATTCCCTACGTACGTGGTCACGGAGCGAGATTTTCCACAAATTTACCAAATCTTCTGTCAATGAGTCTTCTCGTTCCTCATTAGCATTTATAGGTTCTTCCGCTGGTTGACCCATTACGCTGCCATGGTGGATGATGCCCTAGTCCGTTCAGGCAACGGCGCCAAATGTTTGCCTACGGAATGGGATTCAAACTCTACGTACTACTGGCAAACTTGTAATAACCAGAACATAGGATAAAACAGTAAACTGAAAGATATCATACTAAAATGCCAGAAACTTTATTCATTTTCAGGAATATCATGTACAAAGAGTATCACAATGCTTACAGTATAACCATCGGCAACAAAACTCATTCATTATTATCATAGCCTCCTCTCCCGACTACATATAACGCTCGGCGGTGGTTAGGCAACCAACCGACACGACGTTTCATAACAACATTACATTAACATTAATCTAAACATGTTTTGCCGAGAGTACATGACATCACATGACATTATTATTCTTTACTAACTATTATTTTATTTGACAACTGCCGAGTATGACCGAGGCCAACTACGGCCGAACTACAACAAGTAAAATATCCGACTAACACTTCCAAGTATTATAATTTCTGCCATTGAATCGTTGACTGCCTTCCAACATAATGTTGGTCAAAGATGCCATCTTTCACGCTTTCCGAAGCACGAAAAACAAGATACATAGAAGAGACCCAAAAAGTTGAATGCACGGAACCCAAGACACGAATTCCAATACACTAAAAACGGAGGTAGTTTGAGGCACAAAAATCGAGGTAAACCGGGCAGAAATCCAAATGCATGGATTACAAGGCACCCAAAAAAAATTGATGCCTACCCAAAAATCTTCACAAAAAACCCAGAAAGAATCTGTGATCAGAAAAAAATTCAACTTTGAAAACAAAGGATTTTTGAAAATCCTAGCTCGAATCTGCTTTAAAAGTTCTAAAAAATACATAACCCGTGCACAGGAAGCAAAGTTTTTCTCAAAAAAATCCCGACTTCAAGAAGACGCATAAAAAAACGACCAAAAACATAATCACGGATTTTTGCGCCCAGAAACGCGTCTTTAAAAAAACCAGGCAAAGGATGCTAGCAAAATGAAGAAATACACATTAGAAAAACTTCTTCAATCGCAACTAGGAAAACAGAGGTCGCATGCCAAAACCAGGAGAAGATTCGCAGCCAAATCAAGCCCTAAATTGGGTCCAAAATAGAATAAGCGTGTGCCCAGAAAACTTCTCACGCAGCCTGAAATTGCAAGCAGAACCTTGTGCGATTTTTTTTAACTGTAAAGAAAACTCGGTTTTGACTTAAAACACCTGCCATTTTGCAGAAAATCTAGCGTCGAACTCCATGTAAACCAAATGCGCTGAGAGAAGCTCTTCAGAAAATGCATGCAAGGAGAAGGAAATTCCTCCGGCCAAAAAGAAATTGCGATAGAGAGAATGCTTCAAAAAATTGCACGGCTTGAAACGGAAAAATGCTCAAAATACAAGACGCGAATCAGAACAAATTCTAATTGCAATTTCTGCAGGCGTTTTTTGAGACGCGGACAATTATTAGATCTCTAGAAAAATAAAAAAATTCAATTCACTGAATCCTACGGCTCTGATACCATGTTACGAGAGAGATGGTAAAAAATCGATTATATTTACAAGAATCGAAAGCTTCATTTAAAGAATTTACAATAGGATGTTTCTATTTACAAAGTTCCGAGAATAGAAACATCATCAAACAAAACAAATAGTTTACATAGTTTACAAAATAAGAATATTGACCATTAATAATAATTAAATAGTATTTTAATAGCACTTAGGTTCCACACATGCCCTATTCGCAGACACATTCTAAGGTACCATAATCTAACAAAGAAGACAGCAACAAACCATGTTCAGTAGAAGAGGGATATCAATCATATCTGTGACAAATTTGCAGCCAGAGAGAACGCAACTATTCACAAAGAATCTACCAAAACCCTTGGAGATCCTCTACAAATTCATGAGTGGTGAAGTTGGTCAAGCTAGAAGTAGGAAGGGTTGGGCCCAAGGAAGGAGTTGATAAAACATTAGAGGCTTGAAGGAGGTACTGCAAAGCAAGGGGCATAAATGTGATTCTCACCATCATGCTTAGGCATATGGCTACCTAAATCTTATTTAATAATTGCAAGCAACTTTACTTTTTGAAAATAATTGATTTTGCTTAGTGATGTTGTTTGTTGTTTTGACAGCTTTAAGCCTTTACTAGTAGTAGTCGTAGAATCATTTTGGGTCTTCTTGGTGGGTCTTTTTTGGTTATAAAATATGTTGGAATGTCTGTGTTTTTCATTCTAAGCTTGATGATTTGCTTTTCTAAATCTTTTAAAAGGATAAAGCATTTGTTAATAAATACAATGCTTATACAAAATCCATATTATGGATGCAAATGTATCTTAAAATCTTACAGAATTCTTACAAGTAGAAAAGCCTAAAAATTGGCAATAACACCTAAAGAAATTTTTTAAGGTCATTTTACAAGTGATCAAGTCCCAAGGTATAGGCATAATCCAGAACTATTCTTCTTTACAAGTGGTTGGGAAGGTAGAAGGAAAGAGCTAATCATTATTTTTTACCTAGCACTCATTTTGACATTACTAGATGAACACACTTGGGAAAAGTTGTAAAGGGTTGAATCTTCTTGAATAGCTAAGCACTCTTTATTGAGCATCATTAACCATGTGCTCCCACTTGAGAAAGTCGTATAGGAAAAATAATCTTTTGGATATCTAACCACCCTTATTAAGCATCACTATGGAAAATAGATTGAATGGGATCCATAAACATCAACCAAAGGTGTTTTCCAAGGATAATAATCAATAATAAATAATGCTATGGCAGTACTCACATTATATGCAATTTATTGAAATCATTAATATCCTTTTTGGGAATTGTAAAGATTTACAATCCACACATGGCAAGAAATGATTCCTTGTTAACAATACTACAGCTGAGGTCTGCCCCATCATGAATCACAAGTTTAGCTATTGATAAGATTTTTGCCAATATAAAATGGTTTGTTCAAGATTTAGAACTAAGTTACCGGTACGCCTAGAATTGGCCTCAGGTACGAAATGAAACGGTACAGATACAGGGTACGGTACAGATACGGTACAAAAAACAACCAGGAAACAGTTTTCAGATTGTGGATACGGGCAGGAAACAAAATGCCACCTGTGGGTATGAAAAGTTCGTTTCCAATTCGAACCCAGACAGAATCCACATCAACTTTTTTGGATATTATCTGATTTTTTCCCTTCAAAGGCTGTAAATTGTGATTTTTTTTCTCATTTCAACTTTGTTCACATTTTTCTCCAACATAACAAATTGTTTTTTAGGGTTTCTCAAGTGCCGAATATTTTTTATATCTTTAGGATGGCTGAGATATTTGATGAAGAGCTGCTGAGTCAAATTAGGCATGAGTAAAATGTTGGAGATTCAACATCAGAAAGTGTATTATATTCCTTTATGGGATTGTTTTGTGCTCTTTGTGAACTTTGCATCTTGTGTTATGGTGATGTTAAGGGCAGCTCTGTTTATTCATTGCTTTGTTAGAATTTATAATTGGGACTTGAAAGATATCACTATTTGGGATGACATATGACCTGTTAGTGTTTTAGGATCAGATTTAATAGAAAGCAGGAAATGAACATAAAGAACAAATGAACACAGTATTTATCCTAGGAAAACCCTCCTCTTGAGGGAGAAAGACCCAGCCAATAATATCTCTTATATTATTGAATCTTTGACAAGAATGTTACACATGCAATGAGCCAATTGGTAGGCCAACACACAGCACCACAACTGATGCAAATATAGAACTGAGAGACACACACAGCCAGTGGTTATCTCAGCCTTCTACTCAAGTATCAATCTGCTTCTTGAGATGAACTCGCACACTCCTATGATCAACAGATGAAGCACTTGATACAAGTGATACTGGAATAAAACTAAAATGCTGAATGAATAACAACCAAATGAATATAGAGGTGTGACTCTCCAAACATAGCATGTCGGTTTCATTTGCATGTCAGTTACCTCTGCATGTCAGACTGTATGTCAGATTCTTATGCATGTCAGATTGTATGTTAGTTGCATAAAGATTCTTATGCATGTCGGTTACAATTGACCTAGGTCGACCTAGCCTGACATAGCCATATTTAGATTTTACCAAATGAAATAAATGAGACAGCTGGAAGAATACGACTGACGCTACCATAAACATCAACACTCCCTCTCAGCTAGGGAGGATACTTCCAGCTGCACAAGACAAATCACCTCATCATGATGTTAGATATCACCTCAACATGATATCAACCATAATGGCTATAACCTTACTATGGTATGTACAAGTGTTCATCACTTGCGTGATGTTGTCACCTCAACATGACTTTCACCATGGCTCTCCCAAAGGGTGAAACAAGGGCTTTCACCTCAAATCTCTCTCAAAGAGAAATGCATTAACAAGGGCTGACACCTCAAATCTCTCTCGCAGAGAGAAATGCATTAACAAGGACTGATACCTCAAATCTCTCTCGCAGAGAGAAATGCATTAACAAGGGCTGATACCTCAAATCTCTCTCGCAGAGAGAAATGCATTAACAAGGGCTGATACCTCAAATTCCTCCATCTCAAAGGAAAATGCATTAACAAGGGCTGATACCTCAAATTCCTCCATCTCAAAGGAAAATGCATTAACAAGGGCTTTCACCTCAAATTCCTCCATCTTAGAGGAAAATGCACTAACAAGGGCTTTCACCTCAAATTCCTCCGTCTCAGAGGAAAATGCATTAACAACAGATCTCCATGATGATGAAACTCCCTCTGAAGCTCCAAGTACTTGCATCAACCTTCTAACCTCCTCATCCAAGATTGCTTTTGATGAATTGTCAAACTCCCTCTGAATGTAAATCCCTCCTCTTCGAAGAAACTAATCTCAAAGATAACCTGAATAGGTTCCTCCCCTTCGAGAGATGTCTTCAGCCACCAACTCAGTCCCATGGCTGCAAGCTATGACTCCATGCTTGATCATTTCTCCAATTGGCATGAGTTCCTTACAGGATGCCTCAAGTTCTTCTTCTCTAGGCAAACTCTCATCACCCTCTTGCTCCTCGATCTATCCTAGAAGCATTTTGAGAGAGATTACTAATAGTTCATAGAACTAAACTATCCCAAAGAGAAATACCAATGCTAGAAGCATACATGATTCACTATCTCAATGTTATAGCATGAATTAATCTACATCATTATTCAAAGGCACAAACATAAGATACTTATCTCTTTATGTTGGTACACTAATGAGCTAGACTTGTAGCTATGTCTCATCTTCGCCACCTTCACTTGATCTCGCCCTCATGAAAGTGGGAATATGAAACAATTGTTTATCAAAGATTGAAGACTCCATTTAAATCTTGAGATCACATTATGAATCAACGCACCCATACTCATGCGATGAAAGAGTTTAAGTAATTAAAAGAGTCAAAAAATCATCATGACTTCCTTCCATAAACGTGGTCTTTCGCTTCCCAAGCTTGTAAACAGAGATTGCAGCTCCAAGAAACTGCACTGCAGAAGATAAGTCAACACAAATAGCATTGACTCCATCACTTTCTTTCCATGGCACTTGCACACACAGACTCGACAACTTTTCCCATGCCTTCTAATCATGTCTAAGATTTACAAACTCAAAAAGCTTTCAAAACTCCATTGAGCCACAAGAGACTGTGTTCCTATTAGACCAAATCTGATCGGATCTTTTTGTAGACCCGCTCTGATACCATGTTAGTGTTTTAGGATCAGATTTAATAGAAAGCAGGAAATGAACATAAAGAACAAATGAACACAGTATTTATCCTGGGAAAACCCTCCTCTTGAGGGAGAAAAACCCAGCCAATAATATCTCTTATATTATTGAATCTTCAACAAGAATGTTACACATGCAATGAGCCAATTGGTAGGCCAACACACAGCACCACAACTGATGCAAATACAGAATTGAGAGACACACACAGCTAGTGGTTATCTCAACCTTCTACTCAAGTATCAATCTGCTTCTTGAGATGAACTCGCACACTCCTATGATCAACAGATGAAGCACTTGATACAAGTGATACTAGAATAAAACTAAAATGCTGAATGAATAACAACCAAATGAATATAGAGGCGTGACTCTCCAAACATAGCATGTCGGTTTCATTTGCATGTCAGTTACCTCTGCATGTCAGACTGTATGTCAGTTACCTTTGCATGTCAGACTGTATGTTAGATTCTTATGCATGTCAGACTGTATGTCAATTACATAAAGATTCTTATGCATGTCGGTTACAGTTGACCTAGGTCGACCCAGCCTAACATAGCCATATTTAGATTTTACCAAATGAAATAATGAGACAGCTGGAAGAATACGACTGACGCTGCCATAAACATCAACATGACCATAGTCCATTTGACTTCCCTAAACTTTTGAGTGCAGATTTTAATGTTCGCAATGGAAGTAAGGCGTGAACTATGCCAGTATCCTTGCACATCTCTTTGGAAAGATGTTATGATGGTGGTACTAGTAATATAGAATATTCTAAGCACCATAGAAACTAGATCTCTATTGTAAGTGATGGTTTAGGATATTGAGATGGCATTGTGTTTGGTCTTCACGAGAAACAAGTTACCTTGCTATTTCTCCTTTCTACTGATTCACAACATTGAACCATAGCATGAGGATTGAATAAAAATGTATTGGCTTTACATCAGATTGGGAGTATGAAGGCCCTTGTATTGTATTATTAAATTGACTATGAAAGTGGTGGTGTATTTTTGCTATGTTATTTGACTATTAATATGGTGGTGTATTTTGAACTTAATTACTACTGCAATTATGTATATATTTCTTATTTTTATATGTTTTTGTATTAATGTACCCAAAACGAACCCAACCCCAAAAAAATTTTGACCGAATCCACGTACCGGAATCTTGTATCTGTACCCGAACCCAAAAACGAACCAGTAACTTAGATTTAGAATGCAGTAACTCAAGATGTGACTTGAAAAACTGCAAGGCAATGATTTTAGTCTATTAACAAAGAAGTTTAACGTTTAAAAGGGAATGTCAATGTTTAATTCCTGCCAACTTCACTGTCATGCTCCCTGATTGCAGCTTGCATAGAAATTCAAATTGTTGACCAAGGAAGCTACAAAAGGCTCAATGAAATTATCCAAGGTAAAAGTCAAATGCAGCAATTCCAATAAGGCTGCGCTAATAGAGTTTAACTAAAGGCAGCAATCATTAACAATTAAGGAAGAACAAAGGCAGCACTTGGATTAAGGAAGGGTGCATCTCTTCTAAGGGGAACAATTATTACAAAAGGTGTGACTATTCACCCACCATGATGGATACATAGGGAGGTAGAATCATTTTGTGGAAGGATCAATCAAGCAGATTAGATAAAAAGCAAATAAGAATTTGAAATTATAAGAAATCTATTGGAATAAATATTATTTTAGCAAGAATATTATTGGGAAGTAAGTTTTAAAATATAATTAAGAATAACAATATATATATATATATATATATGCATTATAATTGCTTTATGAAATGAAATATGGTTAACAATTAATAGAATAAGATTCCATCAGCAATCATATTTGGAATCAATGTGAAATGTTTGATAGGAAGATGCAGCAGTACACGTTCCGTCATCAAGTACACCAACCCCAAGATGGATGGACTGGAGGTCCTGCCATACTTGTGGGCCAAGGGGCCGAATGACTCAGAGACTCATTCCCTGTCCTTCAGCTTGGTTTAAGAGGACAGTCTCCTGACGTCCTATCAAGCTTTTCCATCGGATTCCTAATGTGGTTGGCTATTGGAAATAAGCTATGAAATAGATATGAATGAATTTAGGATATTTTGATTTCAATAGAGATTATTTGTATATGATCATAGATCCTTGATATTAATGCTTTGATATTAATTAATTAAGATTTTCTCTAAATTGTATTGCAATTATGTAATTTTATAGAATTCTGTTAGTAATTGAATTGCATTTGTTGGAATTGTTATTTTTTGGGAAAAATCAGGTATACCCCAAAGGGGACATTACATTCACCCAGACAAGCTTTTGAACTGCTTGACTTCTTATTTTCCTAATTGGTTGTTCACCTCTCCTTTTTCACTTGTGTTTAGCTTCCTCCAGATACGTAAGAACCCAATGTATACCAATGTTTAATAAATGAACCCAGATAATACTTAGCTATACCTGATTCTAATTTGTTATGTTTCAGACATACTTTGCTTATGCACAAAATATTCATAGAGTTTTCCGAACTGCATAATTTAATGAGAAAATGAAGAATTGAATATGAAATAGGGAAAGAAGATCATAAGAACAACACAGACAATTCAACACAAGAATTATCTTAGAGAAACCCAGTGTGTATAAGAAATCCAAGAAGTTTTATTTTTGGGTCACTCAGTTGTTGTTCCTGTCTGCAGAGAGCTAGCAGGAACTTTCTAAATTTAGAATACCAAATTTAGATTTCCTATATTTAGAATACTATATTTAGCTTTCCTAAATTTAGGACTCTGTATTAAGCCTTCCTTAATTTAGGATTTTATAATTGGGATAGTATATTTAATGTTAGTTTTCTTAAATTTAGGCACAAGTGTCTAATCAAATTTTTTGATAGTATTAACTATTAAGTTTTATATTTTCAGTTTTATTTCTTTTATTCTGGGCAACTGGCATATTTTTATAAGTGATTTTTGTGATGAAAAGCGAAATAAAAATCAGGTGCTTTGTTCTGATTTGGAGCACCAAGTTTATCGGTTATTTATGACATTGAGATGTCCATCTTTTGTACTTTGCATTTTTCTGAAAAAAATATAAAAAAAGTTTCAGCAACTGCAGAATTCTGATTTTGGTTTTATTGTTTTCTTGTTTGTACTTTCAAAAGTTTGTGTATGCAGGTTAGTGCACTCAGAGTTGCAAGTTTGATTAAAGGTTAAATTAAATAATTTGTTTCAGACTCTGCATACCATGTGCTAAATTTTAACATGGCATTGGAGCACTTTTACTGAGATCCTCCAAGTTAGAGGAAGATTTCAGTGCTTTACTTCAGCAATGAAATATCCTAGAACTGTGAACAGTTGTAGGGCATGATGCCCTAATTGCTCCAGTAACTGAAGTCGATCTGCACCTGTGACAATTTTCTGATCTAATTTAATTTCAGTTGATTTGTTCAGTTTCGCTGTATTCCAGCAGCCACAAACATGCCTAGTCTAAGTCTCAAAGAGTGTGACCACCTAGAGGATGTTTAAAATTTTACTGCTAGGTGGTGCAAGATATAGATATTGTTGGAAGAAGTTGATCTTTGGGTCTTTGTAGAAATCACATTTATATCCTATTCAATTGGTTAAACATAACAAAAAGATGAGCAAAGAAAAACATATCATCTTGAATTCTACAAAAAAGTATATGATTCCTCACATTGATGGGAAAAAATAAGCAAAAGGAGATATATGATGCCTTGACCACTCTCTAGCAAAGTGTGAACATCTCCCATAAAATACTACTGAAGAAAGATTTGAACCATATCAAATGTTTCAAGTGCCAAAATTTTGGCCACTATGCTTCTTAGTGTCTTGACAACAACAAGAGTAAGGGCAAGCAGCAACAAATCTAGTTTGCAAAGAGTGCAAAAGTTTATGCAGTGATGAGCTTTCATTCAAGCTAGAGACTACCTTCTCCATAATTTCATGTTTATCCACTAACACTATTTCTGTTGTAGGGCAGTATGTGCGCAACCAGCCTAGACATGTGAGCTTCAATAAAAACACCTTCAGTAGACTTCAAGAGTAAAATGTTGATGTTATAGTAGCGGAGGGAGATTTCTTTCTCCTTTGAACTCAAAAATATATATAAAACAATATTCAATGTTGAGGCGGACATGATAATTTATTTATTTCTTAAAGCCGACTTGATGAGAAGTTGCATCATTTTGTGTAAAGTCGTCTCTTATGTGAAAGAGGTCAACTCTTCATGGAAAGGCATCTTGGTGTCTATATATTCAAGGCGACTCACATTCATTTGGCAACCAATTAATTTTTTCAAAACAACTTCTCACACCTAGAAGGAGATCATCATTTTACAACAGATCGATTATTATTCTCAAGGAATTCACATTCTTCAAGAGGAGTTTGCATATCTACAGCAGATTGATATATATTCAAGAAGATTGATATTCATTATTGCTTGTGTATTTGCATCTAGAGAGGTGCTATAATCATTGCATCAGTTCAGTCTAATGTGTGGCCTAATTGTAAAGCAATTTGCTGCTCTTTTATTCAATATATAAGTGATATATTTGTGGCTGGGTTTTTCTCCCTCGAGTAGGAGGGTTTTCCCAGGGTAAAAGTGTTGTGTTTATTGTTCATGTGTTGTATTTCTGCTTATTGCAAATCTGATCCTAAAACTAACATAAAAGGCTGGTATATATATATATATACCATAATTTCATGTTTATCCACTAACACTATTTCTGTTGTAGGGCAGTATGTGGGCAACCAGCCTAGACATGTGAGCTTCAATAAAAACACCTTCAGTAGACTTCAAGAGTAAAAGGCTGGTATATATATATATATATATATAGGTAAATTTGGCGATGATGCCAAATACCTTGAACTGGGGACAAGAACTATTTCTTTCTGTGTGTCTTCTAGTGATATTATTAGCCTTCATGTTGTCATTATTATTCCTAAAATAAAAACAAATTTAGTTTCAGTTTCAGCTATGACAGATTTTAAGTGGCTGAATTTGATGATAGGCAAGTTATCATCAAAAAATCACAGCCAGATCCTGGTCAACTATTGGCAAGAGAGTTTACTTCAATTTCAACTGTGACAGATTTGAAGTGGCCGGATTTGATGATCAACAAGTTATTATTAAAAATCGCACCATGATCCTCCTCAAGTATTGGCAAAAGGTGTCTGTGAAAGAAGTCTTTGTGACAAATTATGTGATCTTCGGCACAAGAGATTTGGCCACTTGCACTATGGTGCTCAACTATCCAACCAACCATGGAATACCAAGAATCACACAATTATATTCCAACAGTACCATGACATTGTAATACCACACATATCACCAGCCATGATGTCTCCATGTGGATTAACCACTGTGTATAAGTAGTTGTTGCTGCACACTATTTGTCAAGAGTTACTCATCAAACAACATCAATAAATACATGTTTTCTAGTATAGCCACCACTACTTGCTCCGAGCTTGTGATAGCACATACAAACATTTGATCACTTCTGACTTTTGTAGTACCTCAGCACATGCCCCTAAATATAACCAGGTCCCTGGATTTCACTGCATGAACTCTAGCTCTGTCACAAGTGCACCTACATTGCCATTAATGCATTACCACAAGTAAACCAACATGCATACTGTACCACATCTGAAATTCACCGCATCTCACTGCATTGCATTATGTAGCTGTATACCAAACTGCAAATAAACTCCTCCTCTCGTACTTACCGCATCTCACCACATTATAATCTGTAGATAAACACAAACTTCAAGAGCTCTCTACAGGTGAATACTTATTAAGTTTGGGCTTCACTAAAATTGTTGCAAATCCTAATCTTACTCTTAGTTTTGTATGTCTATGTTCTTACTCTTACAGGAAATAGTATGAAGCTCATAGTGTTGTGCAAGAGGATGTCCACATCTGAATTTGACATGAAAGATATCGACCTTGTGCATTGTTTTTTGGGTTTTGAAGTGCAGCAAAGTTCAAGAGAAATCTTCTTAAGTCAAGGGAAGTATATAGTAGAAATTTTAAAAAGATTTCAAATTTTGGATTATAAGCCCCTTGCTACTCCAATGAACCCATATCTAAATTTGACTGCAGATTTGGTAGATCCATTTGTGTAACATAGATAATGGTACTCTAATGTATTTGGTAAATAATAGACCTCATATTTGTGTTGTAATAAACATATTAACTCAGTTTTGTAATTGGTCCAAGGCAAGTTCAGTGGACTACTGCAAAACATATGCTACGATGCACAACTTTGTAGATCCAGACTAGGCAGGTGATGATTGTTCTAGGAAGAGCACTGCAGGGGTTTCAGTAATCATATCCTCGTTCAACAGGAAATAGACAGTTATATCATTAACTTTAGCTAGATTGCAGAACTTACAAATCAGATGTTGGAGATGACAATAGTTTACTGCAACAACCATCATTGCATCAAGCTATATAAGAATCCAGTGTTTCATGGGTGCTCCAAACAAATAGATATTCGTTATCATTTTATCAGAGACAGAGTTCAAAGGGAATCATATGTTCTTCAGTATGTTCCTTCAGATTAGACATTTTGACAAAGC
>VDFB02381482.1:0-16987 GCA_007258455.2 Sequoia sempervirens | reverse complement strand
ATTTTAACTAAATTAAAATAATTGATATATGTAATCAAAGGAAAAATTATAATGGTATATAGATAAATATAATTTATTTTATATATACAAAAAAAATTAGATTATGTATTTTTTATTTTTCTATCTTAGATTAAATATTATAAGGGAGCATATATCTAAATTAGAAGTTATCATTAAGTTAAACTATCACAAGTAAATGATCCAATTCATCAAAATTATTAGGGGTCAAATAAAGATCAATCATACCATTTATTTTTTTGATAAAAGGCCATAGGCCTATATATATTATATATTAATAGTAAAAGATTTACAAGAGTTTTAGATTCATGGCTCAGAAGCCCATATTTATCCCCTGATTCCTCCAGTAATACAAATTATATGAGGATGTCAAGATTTTAACCACAAACCCATAGTTTACAATATGCTTTTGGGCTAAGCCAAAAACAAAACAAGGCCAATTCAATCATTTCATTACATTATCTGATAATTTAGAGCAGACAAAAATGAGCAAAATTCCATATGAAAATTTTGAAGGAGCGAACTTCACTCCTCCATTTAGTCTACTTAAACATCATTTTCATCTTGATGTTCATGTAAATTCCCCACATCAAATTGTACTAGTGGCAGAGCATTCAGATTGAAACCCATAGCATTAGGACGGCGAGGGGAAACACTATTTGCATCCACGTCCACTAGTTGAGTTGGCATTGGGGTATTATGGTCATGTGTGAGCAGCGCCATAATTACATTTACCCTGGTTCATATCTATTTTGATAACTCGAAATCAACCTCCCTTGCATATCTACTTAACACTATCTGCAAATGGTTTGAATTATCCATCTCCAAGGAATTCTTAATTGCATGATAGATAGTAACAAAAGCATTTCTATGCAACAAAAAATGACAAGGAAAGAAACCTCCTACATATCCCCGCCCCTTCCACAAATCATAATTTTGACATGCCTTTAATATAGTATCATTCAGTAAATGTACACCCTTGAAAAATTTGTTCGTGGTGTGCTCTACTGATTGAAAACAATGGAGAAAATTAAGCATATTTGAGATGAATATAGATAAAAGTTGAGAAGGAAACAATAGGCGCTTTTCCATCATTGTTTTGGCTTAGTGCTACTTTCTTGGAGTACTACAATAGGCGGTTTGGGTTGGTATGTTGGTCATGAATGTGAACTCTTGGTGTCATCGTTGTTTTGGCTTAGTGCTACTTTCTTGGAGTGCTACAATCAGCGGTTTGGGTTGGTATGTTAGTCATGAATGTGAACTCTTGGTGCCATTGTTGTTTTGGCTTAGTGCTACTTGCTTGGAGTGGATGTTTAGCTTCAGTTTGGTTGTTTCAAGGCGATGGTTACATGGCTGATTCATGGGGATATCTTAATTCGATGGGTTTCTACGTCCCTTTCTTTTCTTGGGTTTAAGGTCCCTACCAAAACCTTGTTGTAAAGGGTTTGAGGTCCCTTCAAAACCTTTGTGCAGCTTGTGTAGTCTTGTTCTTTCCTTTGCTAGCTATTGTTGTTAGGTTGTTGATGGCCTGTGTTTTGTCTTTAGTAGCTTTCTTTGTTCAGTTTGGGTTTTTGGTCCCCTCAAAACCAATTTGTAAGGGGTTTTTGGTCCCCGCAAAACCTATTGATCACTAATCAAAAACAATAGGTGCCTTGCCTTTGGATCGAGGATTTCAACTCCTATAACCCTTTTGATGGATTTCATAAATTGAGTGCAATTCCCCTTGAAAATTAAATGAAGCTTTGCATCCTCGAGGGTCTCCGTGAAAGGCAGCTCCTAGTTGTTCACTGGTATGACAGCTTTGTAATTCCAAGGATAGTACTCCATTAATATTCACCAAAAATTAAACTTTGATAAATGAAATAATAATAAAAATAGATCATCATTCTTATTATTTAAATGCAACGAATTTTCTAAAACCTTTGAATATTCTAAATATATTCCAAATATATTGCAAACTAATTTAAATAAAAAATAATTAAGACAAGGCAAGCATAAGAAGAGAGACAGACTGAGCCCACTTGAAATGATAACTCCAACTCCCAACCATATAAAAGTGGAGTCAAGATACTATTTTGAAGGGTCTCTTTATGACAAAAGATTAAAAAAATGATTACATACAAATGGAGTTTATTTTCCTTCTAAAGATCATTGAGTGCCACTTCATCGTGTAATAAATTCCTATGCTTTCCAATCTATTGCTACTACTTAATGCACAATAGGGTATGGGGATGATTTTTATTTTAAAAAATAAATGTTCTTAGATCCATCTCCATCTCCATCTCCAACTCCATCTCTATCTCTATCTTCCTCTCTATCTCTATCTCCTTACACATCTCTATCTCTCACACTCTTTCCCCTTTTATTTCTCCCTCTTTCTATCACTACCTCTCCCTCACTCCACCTCTCTCCCTATTTAAAACATAACATGGGCCTATTGGTAATGGAGCTTGATTATCTTCCTAATTAAAAGGTTTTGTTTGTCATGTTTTGGATCCATGTAAGTGGATGCATAGTTGATTTTGAAGTTGTCACATCTTCATTGATACCTCTTTTGGAGCATATTACGGCATCACTTGGTAGCCACATTCATTAGAAAATGTGTATACAAAATATGTGAAAGATTTTCTCCATCTCCTTCTCCATCTCTATCGTCTTCTCTATCTCTCTCCCCATATCCATCTCCTTACCTCTCCTTCAACCTCTCTCTTCCTCCTCTATCTTTTCCATTATATCTATCTCTCTATCTCCCCCTCTTGTTGGAAACATGAGCATGTTGATATATGGTGTTGTCATTGATGTGAACCCATTGTAGAAATGTATAAGTATTGGTCCGAAGAAGACCAAGTGTTTTGGATAATTGACTAAGTCCCAATATGCATGTTCGATGATTAGAGGAATAGTTTTTCTGGTCCGCATTGCTCTGCTATGCAGAATCTTCTCATGTGGTTTTGAGGTGTTCATGGTGTGTGTTGGATGTGTCTAAATCCAAATTTTCTCAATTTTATGTCTTTCGCAACTAAAGATATTTGTGACAAAGTATCGAGCTTAGTAATGGCAGAGTGACTAATACAGAGTGCATGATTGGAATGCTCTGCATTCCATCACAGATGAATATTATTTTATGCGGTTTCAAGGAATTTGTTATGCCTTGCATAACCACCTCATTTTATTCTGGAGTAAAATGGGTCCCCCTTTGTCTTTTCCCTTTGGCCTTTAGTTTTCTACCTTAGCCGTTTTCATTTTAAAGTTTTGTCGGAGGCGAAACCGGGACCAATACCGGACTTAGAATTTCCTTCCAAGTTCTGGCCTTGTTCCATTCCCAGCCCAGCCCAACTATTGTTCTGTCGGTCTGGTCCGATCTGACAAAGAACTTTGTTTTTTGCCTGGTCCGACCGTCCGACTTTTTTGCCAGACGGAGCCGGCGAGCGAGTTTTTTTGCCTTTGTGACGCGGATCTTTAAACTGAACGGACTTTGAACTTTGAACTTTCTGTTCGATTCTGTTTCCGATCCCATTTATTGTGATGCGCGATTATTGAGCGATCCTGTTCGCCGTGATGATCGCTGGCGGGTTCGATCCAACGAATCCGGAAGCTTTTGTCTGGTTTATTGGCCCTGATTCGCTTATCCATTTTCTCTTTGTCCCCATCCCGACGATCAGCCCGGGCCAGCCTTTTGCTGGCGATGTGTTTCGGTTTCTATTCCCGCTTTTAGTTAATTCGTGTTTTCCATTTAAGGATTTTTCCATACCCTTTATCCGATTTTTCCCTGTGATCTTGTCAACTCCGCTAATCGTTGTTCAGATTTTGTCCTCATGGAATTGTGATGGACCGGATTTTCCCGAAATCCCTGAGGCCTTTGAGCAGATGTACCTTCTTCATGGATTTCTTTCTCCTCCGGATTTTCCTGAAATCCGTTGTTCCTTATTTTTTCTAGGTTTTCCAGAACGTCTTCTCCTTTGCGGAAATATGTCCCGCCCGGATTTCCCTGAGATCTGATGGAATGTGAAGAAGTAGGGAGTAGCAGGGCTAGTTAATAAATGATGATGCATTTTACGATTAACTGATGCTATTTTGAAGATCTCGCATGTGGTTCCTTGATTGATAATGATCGAATTAACTTTCTGCTGGGTGTTTTCATGTTTATTCCGCTAGAATCCGCCTGGCTCAAAATTCTCTGAAATTCCTCCTTGGCCTGGGTTCCGCGGGTTGGCCTGAAACCCAAACTCTTTGTATGATCATTTTGTTTGAAGTTTTAACGGGTTAAATCACATATAGGATGATATTGTCAAGGGAGCTCACTTGGGGTGCATTCTTCAATCCAGTTGATAATAAAATCAGCTAGGGCAACAGTCGGCAAGGCCCCAAAGATGTCACAGCGAGTGGAATTTACATACAGGCATCTATCGGCAAGAGTTTTTTATTGTTTCACTGACTAGCAACACCGGGCTAACACTTCGGCAGGAGATTTCCTTCGGGGAGAAGTCTCGGCGACTTCTCCATGTCTCACCGATCGACGACAAATAGAACACATTTCGGTATGAGAGTTTGGCTTCGGAGAGAAGTCTTATCGACTTCCTAAAGTCTCACCGACTACCGCACAACTAGAAAACACTTCAGCGGGAGTCATCTGCTTCTTTAAGAAGTCTCGGTGAAATCTTCAGGTCACACCAACAAAGCACAAGAGGAGGTCTATTGAGGTGAGGTCTGGCAGTCTTGCTGACCCATAAAGTCTCACCGACATATTGTTTCATTGGTGAGAGAATTAGGTTTTCACGGCGACAAAAGATGTGCTTATGGAGATCCCTCGGTGAAGCATAATGTATCTATAGGACGTCTCCCCGATAGGGGAATGTTACGGCGACACAAGCCGAGAGAAGGAAAGAATATTGGTATGACCACAAGAGGAGTCTTGGTGACAACAAAATTCAACAAAAGGGGGCTTCGGTCGGTATAATTTCCTACCGACTGAACAAAGTCCCACCGACAGAGGAGGGTCCCACCTAAGAACCTGAGTTTCGGCGGAGGATAAAACCTTCGGCATAATGTTTGGCCGAAGAGATGAGGTCACAGCGAAAAAAGCGGCATCGACGTAGTAGTCTGGAATTGCTATGAGGTCTCCGCGACCGAGCGATGTCTTCCCGAAACGATAGGAGATCGCCAAAAGATAACGCTCTCGGTGAGAAGTCTCGCCGACATGAGGAAGTCACGCCGAAAAGGCCGAGCTTGGGGAGAAAACAAAGATCGAGGAGACTCCAAAAGAAAACAAAAGCTTCACCATATGGTCTTAGCAAAAGGATGCGGTCTTGCCAATGGTTTTTTGCAGACTCAATATGACTTCTACTACTTGCTGAAACGTCCCACCGACTATCTTGTGTCATGCCAACAACTGCATAATGGTAAAATCATATCAGGGAGACACCGATGGTGTCTCACCGACATACGATGTTGATCAGACCACCTTTTGACTGCCTGAAAAGCTCGCATGGCGTATGCCCGACCAATTAGAGGAAGACAAAAGAGTGATTCATTGGTCCCTTTGATTGATTGACTGTTCCTGGGAAAGAAGGCCAACAAAATGCAAATTAGATGGACTCTTTCTGAGAACAGATGGTGATGGATCGACTCGGGCGAAATGCAAATATCTACAGGGAGGCCCGATGGCACTTCCAGAAGACGGTCAACGAATAGAGAAGTCCAGAACAAAAAGGGAGCCAAAGGAAAGGATCTGTGACTCACAGGGACAGTTGTAATGACCACTGACAGGAAGATCAATATTAATGGTGATATTCTGGAGCATTCAAGGAAGATTTCAGAGGGATTTCAAAGATGGACACGCACATAGATGAGTTAATGCTATAACAGCAAAAGATCTACAGATCTTTCCTAGAAATCCTTCACCAACTCGGACAGCAGGGCTTCTCATTAAATGCAACATTGATTCTTTTCGAAAGATCTGAGAGTCGACTCTCCTAGAAGCGGATATTTTTGTAAACCCTAGTGCAGGGGACAACACATTCTTTTTGATGCATTATGTATATAAGGAATTATTGCCTCTTTGTAAAGGTTAGAAAGTGGTAGATAAAGCACTTCTAGATTAGAACTTCTAGGAGAAAAGGTAGAGTAGAACTAGTAGGATTAGAACAAATAGGAATAGAGGGGATAGAAGCTGATCCTGATTCTTTGTAATAGGACCTTCTTTTGTCTTCTTAGAGTAGTAGTTAGATTCAGAATAGACTAATGTATCTTTCAACTTTCTTAGTGTAAATGGAAACAATTTGAAATCAGATATTTTCTGTACACTGGTGATTGTGCCAGCTTTGTAAATGTTGTTTATCTGTTTAACTAACAGTAGAAGCAACCAAATTAAAATCTATTTCATGTTTTTTTTCAGAATGGTGTTTGTCTTGAGTTGATCATCCGATTTCAGAAGCTTTCAAGGAATGAGTTTGATTTTATGTTTTGTTTGAATGGTAACTTACAATCTGCTGTTGAAATCAACACTGTGAATGAATGAAACTGTGTGTTAGTCACAAGTTAAGTTTGTTCTACAGTTTTAGTTAGGAATTCCTTGAAAGGCAACAGGTCTGGTTAATTTGGATGAATTATTGTTCTTTTATGTTCTAAAGCCCTGATCCATCTTTTTCTATTTATTTAAAACCCCAGTTAGAGTAGGTTTAAGTTTATGTCTAACCCAAAACAATCCAAAAAGCTCAACACCAGCAGGCCCCTTGAATATTACTGTTACATTGACCACTGAGTAACATCAGCATAGTTGAGACCCAACTACAAAGACCTTGGGAGCTAAGGTATCCATGTGATCATCTTTCTCTTTCAGGAGAAACAAAGTAGCAATATTTTGTTTGCAATGTTGTTGTGCCAAAACACACGTCAACAGGAACTGGCGCTAGAAGGAGGGCCTATGAGTAATTGTGGATCGTTGTGAGTTGGAGTGGGCCAGGTCTTGGAGAGCTTAGCTCTAATGGGTAGCCCTTTGTATATACCAGGATTTTCCCATCAAATCCCCGGTCATCTGTATAATAGGCTTCCTTTATTTTCTTCTAGCACTTGGAAAAATGCTTCTGAACATCTCGAAACTTGTAGGCGTATACTTATTTTTCTCCAGGTTCAGCATCAGGATATCATCTGCCAGTTATTCATCAGAACACTTCAAGGTACAACAAGGCAATGGTATGATAATCTGCCATCAAAATCTCTTTATTCATGGATAGAACTAGAAATCTCATTCTTAGATCAGTTTGATCCTCATACTCTACACCCACTACATGAATTTGCAGCTACAAAAAGGATACCATTAGAACCCATTTGTCAATTTAATCACGGATTTTTGTTCATGTATCAAAGGGTTCAATCTTTAGATTTGGTTGTGGATGATCATATATTGATAGAACATTATTATTGGGGTTTAGACCCCTCATTTGCAACCAAAGTCAGAGGTTATGGTGAGGCTACATCTTTGCATGATGCATTTAAAACGACTCTCTTATTGGCACAATTTGGATGTGACACTAGAAATTCAGATAGCCAAACTCAGGGTTATAATCCTCATGTGCTTGCAAACTACCATCATCTGCAGCCTTATGCTACTTCACCCACCGTCCCTACCCAAGTGCAATCATTCTCACCAGAAAGCTCTCCTGATCAAGATCAGAATCAGGGTGATGAGGGATGGACAAAGCAACATGGTTCATGCTGGATTGATATGCCTCATATGCAAAATCAGATAAGGGAGAAATTAGAAGAGCTGGGAGATCTGAAACTATTAGAACTTGTTGGGCCAAGTGGATGTAGGATACACCGAACTGATCAACATGCTCAGATGGACTGCCATGTCTTCCTAGGAAGGATGGAGTTGTATTTTGAGCAAATGATTACTGTTGAAGGGATAATTATGGAGGATCCTTGGAGTACCTATCCCCCTAATGAAGAGGGTGAAACAACTGGAATGCACGAAAATGGTAATCAGTCCATCCAAAGTGATGAGAGTGACTGTGTGCGGAGATTCAATTCTTCCCTGTCTTTTGATGACCTTGATTCTTGCAGTGAGATGGATTCAACAACTAATGACACTCCTCTACCTAGTGCAGACTTGATAGAAGGGGAGAATGGATTCATCGATGCATTCATAGATTCTTTCATGATGGGGAATGAGGAAGAAATGCACTTTGGTGGGTCAGTGCAAGAAGATGATTTTGTTGATTTAAATAGTGGACAGATTGAAGCAGATAACATACTTCAAGATGAGATTGCCAATAAACCTGATGGTCAAAGTCAAGGATTTGAATGCCAACATGAAATTTTAAGGGAAGAAATTCAAGATGATGTGCAGATCAGTCAAGTGTTCCCTAAGGAAATTCATGATGGGGTATATTTGGATGAATCAGAGGAATGCCAAGAAAAGGACCAAGAGGTTATCTCAGAAGTTGAATCTCTTCAGCATAATGAAGAGAATGAGACAAGGGAGTATCTTCTTCATTTTGATTCTGATTGCTCAAATGTGTTGTTGGAAGAAATTGCTTGCTTAGTATCCACTAATCAATTTATCTTTAATACTGATGAATTTGATACTAAGTGGCATGTTCTTGTTGATGATATGGATGAATTTGAATTGAAAATTTTTCCTGACTCTGACTCCGTGTGTTCAAATGAGCTCGAAGGAAATCCTTGTTCACCATATGCAAGTATCCCTGACTTCAATGATGATAAGTTGGAGGCAGATTCTCAAACCCTAGGGGATGACATGTTGCAAGAGAATGTTCAAAGTAAGGATTCATCTCAAGAACTTCTGAAAATTTTTGACTTCGTGCCCTAGATGAATATAGAGATGTAGGTGAGTGAATATCCTAACTGCAAGATGAACCTTGATTCAGTGGTGTTCCATGAGTTGAGACCTCACGAAGAAGAGATCACCCAATACACGCCTGCATTGGTAATGAGCGATCTTCAGAATCAGGTGGTGTCCTTTCATTATCCTCTATATTTTAATAATTTTCAATTTGATTATGGCGTAGAGGATAGTAAAACCTGTTTGTGGGTAAATCATGGAAAAAATGAGAACCCACAACTGATAATATTTCAAGCTTTATGCCCTCGGAATGAACTTATTGCACACAAGCTTTATATTTCTGAGTAGAAAGATAAATTTGCTAGGTTTAGAACTGTGCCTAGTAAGTTAAGATTGTTGCACATAATGAAAAATCAGTCAAGTCAATGTACAAATTTTTACAGTCTTGTGTTTGCAAAGTTTGGCTTTGGAGTTAGTTTAGGATTAGGATTAGTTAGTATTAGTTTTTGGTTTAGTTAGTTTTCTTTATGTTCTGTTTGTAGATAGTTTGTTTCTCTATTTGCAAATATTTTGTTTTCTTGTAAATAGCTTTGTTGTTTGTTTGTTTGTCCTTTCTTTTTATCTTTTGATTCTTTTGTTCTTTTTGTTTTTGTTTTGTTCTTTGGGGTTCATCTATTTCCTTCCATCTTTGGAATGGTGGTTGTTATCTGAAGCATACTTTGGTCATTTGGAGAGAAATGGTTTAGATATTTTTAGGCTTTTTGGTTGGATGATTTTGTCCTAAACTCTTTGTTTTATGCCCATTGCCAATAAGAGTTGTGGAAGGTTTTGAAAACAAGGTGCAAAGTAAAAGACCTTCATTAGCTCCTCTGAATCTGTCACAAATCATTAAGAACATCTCCTCTTGTAAGGGTATATTTGTCCTAGGGTGATAGTGTTGCAAGTTTTGAGTGAAAAATCTGATCTCCCAAGTGCTGTTATGAGGTCCATTGTAGTTTTCAACCCAGATCAGATGTTAAACATCTGACATATTGAAAAAATAACTAAACGAAATATCTAAAACTCTATGAGAAAACAAAAAAAAAAAAGAGAAAGGAAAAGAATTATCTAAAGAGAAAAAGAGGATTCAATATGAATGGGTGATTCCAGTATCTCTACCGGGGCTATGGACGCTTGACTGGCAGTAGAGCAATGCTATGAAGAAACTAGAGGTATCTCCGTCGGGGCTATGGACGCCTGACTGGCAGTGGAGCAGTGCCAGGGATATCATTCCACAACAGTTAGAGAGAATCAACTCACGTAGCTCAAATCTTGCACATTGTTGACCGAAAGATGAAGAAAACTTTCCAAAAGGGTGATGCACAATCAAGCACACACATAGATTTAGGGGTAGCCATTGATTGACTTACATTTGAGATTCTAGCTTAACCTTGGTTGTTACAACTGACCCAACTTGAGTTGTGATGTTCATGAACCAGGAATTCGGGGTAGCTAAATCCTTCAGATTCTTGAAAATGGTTAAACCATTTTCCTAGCCGAGTCGCCTTTTTTTATGCCTTGCATAACCACCCCATTTTATTCTGGAACAAAATGGGTCCCCCTTTGTCTTTTCCCTTTGGCCTTTGGTTTTCTGCCTTAGGCATTTTCTTTTTAAAGTTCTGTCAGAGGCGGAATGGGGACCAATACCGGACTTAGAATTTCCTTCCAAGTTCTGGCCTTGTTCCATTCCTTGCCTCGTTCCTCGGGAATTATTCTTTGTTCTTATGAGCTGAGTCAGGGTCCCGTTCGATTCGCATTGCTGAACTTTTCCCCAAGTTTCTTGTTCAAAGTCCCTGGCCCTCGGGTCTCCGGGACTCCGCTCTTTTTTTCGCCATTTGTGTCCGGTGCTCGTTTTAGCCTTTTGTATTATCTTAGCGGATTGACCAAACTGAACCAACCTTTGAAAACTTAGGGAATTTGCGGAGTCTGGATCTCGTTCATCCCGACATTCACAGGTTTTTTCATTTCGGAGTTTCGGCTATGGATTTTTCTCCTTTTTCCTTTGTCCTTTGTCTTTGATGACGTTTTCAATAATCCAAAACCAAACTTGAAAGCTTCGTCTGTTTGTTCCGGCCCCTCATTCCATTTATCCATTTTGTCTTTATCCCTTTATCCCGACTTATTTTCTCCGCCTTTTAGCGAAATGGTGTTTTTGGTTTGATTTATTTTTGCCCCGCCTTTGGAATTGGCTTTTCCCCGATTTCGATTTTTCCACCCATTCGATTTTCCCGGTCTCGCCGAACTTAGCTGTTTGTTTGATTTTTAATCCCCGCTGAATTCTGCGATGGACCGGATTTTCCTGTAACCTCGAGAGGCCTCAGAGGAGATGTACCTTCTTCGCGGATTTCTTTCTCCTTCGGATTTTCCCAAAATCTGTTGTTCCCTTTTTTTTTCGGGTTTGCTAGAATGTCTTCTCCTTCATGGAAATCCGTCCCACACAGATTTCCCTAGGATCTGATGGAATGTGAAGAAGTAGGGAGTAGCAGGGCTAGTTAATAAATGATGATGCATTTTACGATTAATTGATACTATTTTGAAGATCTCGCATGTGGTTCCTTGATTGATAATGATCGGATTAACTTTTTGCTGGGTGTTTTCATGTTTATTCCGCAGGAATCTACCTGGCTCAGAATTCTCTGAAATTCCTCCCTAGCTTGGGTTCCGTGGGTTGGCCTGAAACTCGAACTCTTTGTATGATCATTTTGTTCGAAGTTTTAACGAGTTAAATCACATACAGGATGATATTTTTCAAGGGAGCTCAGTTGGGGTACATTCTTCAATCCAGTTGATAATAAAATCAGCTAGGGAAACAGTCAGCAAGACCCTGGAGATGTCACAATGAGTGGAATTTACATACAGGCATCTATCAACAAGAGTTTTCCATTGTTTCACCGACTAGCAACACCGGGCTAACACTTCGGCAGGAGATTTCCTTCGGGGAGAAGTCTCGGTGACTTCTCCATGTCTCATCGACCGATGACAGATAGAACACATTTCGGTATGAGAGTTTGGCTTCGGACAGAAGTCTTGGAAACTTCCTAAAGTCTCACTGACTACTGCACAATGAGCAAACACTTTGGCGAGAGTCATCTTCTTCGCTAAGAAGTCTCGGTGAAATATTCAGGTCACACCGACAAAGTACAAGAGGAGGTCTATCAGGGTGAGGTCTAGCAGTCTTTCCAACCCATAAAGTCTCACTAACATATTGTTTCATCGGTGAGAGAATCAGGTTGTCACGGCGACAAAATATGTGCTTATGGAGATCCCTCGGTGAAGCATAATGTATCTATAGGACATCTCCCTGACAGGGGAATGTTACGGCGACACAAGCCGAGAGAAGGAAAGCATATTGGTATGACCACAAGAGGAGTCTTCGCGACAACAGAATTTGACAAAAGGGGGCTTTGGTCAATATAATGTCCTACCAACCAAACAAAGTCCCATCGACAGAGGAGGGTCCCACCTAAGAACCTGAGTTTCGGCGAAGGATAAAACCTTCGGCATAATGTATGGCTGAAGAGATGAGGTCACAGCGAAAAAAGCGGCATCGGCGTAGTAGTCTGGGATCACTATGAGGTCTCAGCGACTGAGTGATGTCTTCCCAAAAGGATAGGAGATCGCCAAAAGATAACACTCTCAGTGAGAAGTCTCGCCGACATGAGGAAGTCATGCCGAAAAGGCCGAGCTCGGGGAGAAAACAAAGATCGAGGAGACTCCAAAAGAAAACAAAAGCTTCGCCATATGGTCTCAGCGAAAGGATGCGGTCTTGCCGATGGTTTTTTGCAGACTCGATATGACTTCTACTACTCGCTGAAACATCCCATCGACTATCTTGTGTCATGTCGACAACTGCATAATGGTAAAATCGTATCGGGGAGACACCGATGGTGTCTCACCGACATACGATGTTGATCAGACCACCTTTTGACCGCCTGAAAAGCTCACATGGCATATGCCCGACCAATTAGAGGAAGACAAAAGAGTGATTCATTGGTCCCTTTGACCGATTGACTGTTCCCGGGAGAGAAGGCCAACAGAATGCAAATCAGATGGACTCTTTCTGAGAACAGATGGCGATGGATCGACTCGGGCAAAATGAAAAGATCTACATGGAGGCCCGATGGCACTTCCAAAAGATGGTCAATGAATAGAGAAGTCCAGAACAGAAAGGGAGCCGAAGGAAAGGATCTGTGACTCACAGGGACAACTATAATGACCACTGACAGGAAAATCAATATTAATGGTGATATTCTGGAGCATTCAAGGCAGATTTCAGAGGGAGTTCAAAGATGGACACGCAGATAGATGAGTTAATGTTGCAGCAACAAAAGATCTACAGATCTTTCCTAGAAATCCTTCACCGACTCAGACAGCAGGGCTTCTCATTGAATGCAGCATTGATTCTTTTCAAAAGATCTAAGAGCCGACTCTCCTGGAATCGGATATTTTTGTAAAACCTAGTGTAGGGGACAACACATTCTTTTTGATGCATTCTGTATATAAGGCATTCTTGCCTCTTTGTAAAGGTTAGAAAGTGGTAGATAGAGCACTTCTACATTAGAACTTCTAGGAGAAAAGGTAGAGTAGAACTGGTAGGATTAGAACAAATAGGAATAAAGGGGATAGAAGCTGATCCTGATTCTTTGTAATAGGACCTTCTTTTGTCTTCTTAGAGTAGGAGTTAGATTCAGAATAGACTAATGTATCTTTCAGCTTTCTTAGTGTAAATGGAAACAATTTGAAATCAGAGATTTTTTGTACACTGGTGATTGTGCCAGCTTTGTAAATTTTTCTTATCTATTTCACTAACAGTAGAAGCAACCAGATTAAAATATATTTCATGTTGTGTTTCAGAATGGTGTTTGTCTTGAGTTGATCATCTGATTTGAGAAGCTTTCAAGGAATGAGTTTGATTTTATGTTTTGTTTGAATGGTAACTTACAATCTGCTATTGAAATCAACACTGTGAATGAATGAAACTGTGTGTTAGTCAAAAGTTAAGTTTGTTCTACAATTTTAGTTAGGAATTCCTTGAAAGGCAACATGTCTGGTTAATTTGGATGAATTATTGTTCTTTTCTGTTCCAAAGCTCTGATCCATCTTTTTCTGTTTATTTAAAACCCCAGTTAGAGTAGGTTTAAGTTTATGTCTAACCCAAAACAATCCAAAAAGCTCAACACTAGCAGGCCCCTTGAATATTACTGTTGCATTGACCACTAAGTAACATTAGCACAGTTGAGACCCAACTACAAATACCTTGGGAGCTAAGTTATCCATGTGATCATCTTTCTCTTTCAGGAGAAACAAAGTAGCAATATTCTTTTTGCAATGTTGTTGTGCCAAAACACACGTCAACAGAAGTGTTGGAAGGTGTTAGAGGTGTATGCACCCCAAGTGGCAAGTCGTTTGGTGGTCTGTGTGTCAAGTTGTGAATGAATATTTGGTTCATTTAGTTGTTACTTCACCAGTATTGTTATGTGGTGTCGACCTAAGGGTTTTGGGCTCATGTGGAGTTATGTATGGATAAAATTTATGGGAATAAATATAGGTCATGCCGACCTATTTCTATTTTGTACACATTTTGGTTCATTTTGCAAAGTGTGTGTGTGTTAGAGTTTTGTGTCAATAGGTTATGAGGATGCACATTTCATCTAATTAGGTCGACCTAATTGATGATTTGGGTGTTTCCGGTAGATGTATGTATATATACAAGGCTAATCCATTGTGTGAAGGATGAATTGAATTTTTTCAAGAGTGTGTGTGTGATATTTGATGTAGAGTGAAGTGTGTGAAGTTAGTTTTTTGAGCTTAAGTGGAATTTTATTTTCATCATGTTGCAAATGTAGTATTAGTAGTTCAATTTTGGCAGTGAGCCACCCTTTCTTCTATCTTTTTCTATTCCAGGAAATGATCCATTCATTCTTTTTGGACACTGATTCCTTGGAAAATGATTCCACCATTCTATAATCTCCATTGTAATTGGTTATAATATATTGTGAGCTAATCCCCATCATTGTTTTTCCCTTTCAAGGTTTTTCCACAAAAATATGGTGTTCTTGTGTTATGTGTTGTGATGTATGCTTTACTTATTTCTTTCCATTACTGCAAGTTTAATGTGATTCTTTGAATTCAAGTTTAAGTTAACATAATTAATGAATTTCAGTGAATACTAATTCACCCCACCTCTTAGTATTTTGGGTATTCAAAAATTGGTATTAGAGCTTGGTTCCTTCGATTGGCTTAACCATTGAGGTAGATCTTGGAGGTTGAACACATGGCAACTAGGAGATATCCTATTCCTTTAGAAGAGATCATCCTTGACTGGTTTACTAAAGAAGACTGTGAAGTTGATATGGAAGGAGAACTCAAATTAGCCCTTGATGATCTGGATAAAGTAGAATGCAAGAATAGAGATCTAAAAGAAGATATTAAGAAAGTAGATGAGTGCATTAAGAAGTTGAGGGATCAAATCAAGAAATTTAAAGAAAGACTCAAGGAAATAAATGAGCAGCTCAAAAATCAAATGATAAAACCACTAATTTGAAAGTGCAAGTTGAAGAAGGAAAAAGAGTTGAACACTACCTAAATACCAAATTGAAAGACAAATATGCAAAATGTTCAAAGCTCGAACAATAAGTTGTGTCTTTAAGGAAAGATATGAAGAAAAAAAATATTCAAGAAGACAAATTCAAGAAAGGATCCACCTTTCTTGATGATATACTTGCTAGTCAAAAAGATTCAAAGGACAAAGAAGGATTAGGGTTTGAAAGAGGATAAAGTTAAAAGGTAAATCAAACTTTAAAAAATATTGAAAAGAAGAATAATGAACAAAGGAAGACTAGAGATAAGAAGAGAAAATTCAGACAGATCTAAAACCAAAAGAAAGATTTCAAGAGACCTCCTATCAAACAACCGGCTGCATAAAGGTATTCATCTTTTAGTGGTTGATTTACTCTTGCAATAAATTTAGACATAGAGCAGTAGAGTTTAGAAGCATAATGAATAAAAATGTTCAATCATTTTCTAGTCAGTTCTTTACATGTAATAGATTTGGTCATAAGGCTAGTGAATGTAGAAGTCAGATGATGAATGGCTACAATAATGGTATGATGTTTCAATCATTCAATGGTTATTTTTATACATGTAATAGATTTGGGCATAAGGATTTTGAATGCATATATAAAATGAAAAGAATTAAGTTTTTTCAAAAAAGAGGTGTCATATTTCATAAATGCAATAAGCCAGGACACATAGCTAAGTTTTGCAAAAGCAAGAATGTGAAACCCTTTGTTTCATAGAAGAAGATTGATTCAATGGAGATGAAGGAAATGAATAAGATTTGGAAGAAAAAAAGAGAATAAGGTGAAGGATGAGTCATTTTTTAGCTCCTAGTGTATATGTTTCCTCTAAAAACTAGATAGAGAGCTTTGGATCAAGGGGAGTTTTAACAAAAAAAAAATTAGCCTCTTGTTGAAGGATATGATGTTGATATCTTCAGCATATAGTTAATTGTTGTGCTTGATTTTTTGGTGGTATTTTTGGTGTGAAATATCTTGTTGTAGAGATTTGTGGAGTAATTGAAGGTGCCTATGATAACACAGTGTGGATTCACCAACTTTTTT
The DNA here is from genome assembly GCA_007258455.2 of Sequoia sempervirens. Lineage (NCBI taxonomy): Eukaryota > Viridiplantae > Streptophyta > Pinopsida > Cupressales > Cupressaceae > Sequoia > Sequoia sempervirens. The sequence goes on along the minus strand of VDFB02381482.1, from coordinate 502 downwards.
TTACCTAAATTTATCTGTTGCATTTAATGCACATTAGGTCACTAAAAAAGGTTTTATATATCATTTCACATATGTTAAAAGTCATCTGTAATCATACAATTGAAGTGGGGAGCAGAGAAAAGGTGATTTGAACTAATTCTAAAGTACTATTTGAAACCCTACAGACAAATTCTAAAGGTATTTATCAAATTCCTACAAACCCTAGTATGTGAAAGTTCAAAATGTTTACTCCTCAATTAATTGATCTGCTCAAACGACCAAGACCTAAATTTAAGAAGCACCCATATAAGTTTATGGAGACGGACCTTGAAGGAGCGTTTTCTAGGGTTTTGTATGGTGTAATGCACATAGAGGATGTGTGAATCTATATTCATACGAAGATGGAGGAATATGATCATTTGAAGATGGAAAAATATTGGGAGGAGTTGAATGGAGATGACTTCAAACTAAAACCTAAGTATGATAGTCTAACATAGAAGAAATTGGATGTATGGAACATTTT
>VDFB02381481.1:0-22826 GCA_007258455.2 Sequoia sempervirens | reverse complement strand
GAGCTTCTTGAACAGATCCAATTGGTAGTTGGTTGGCATGAACTTTCCTTTAAGCTTAACAACCATGTTATCCCATTTCAAGATCTTTCTCTTGTTCCATTGAACATAGTCTTTTTGCAAGTGTTCCTAGCACAAGGCAACATGTCCTTTAAATTTTGTGGTGGCATGTTTCACTAAAATACGTCTCGATCTCTGTAATCCTGTCTGACAATTCTTTTGGATTTAAACTTCTTGAATAAATAGGTAGATTAAATTGTGGTTTGTTTCTTGTGTGCACCAAAGCTTGTGGAAATCGATCTTTGGTAACTTCATCCTTGTTTGTGTCCAAGGCTTCTTGTGTTATTTCCTCTTCACACTCACCTTCATTGATATCTTTGCCTATGGTTGCTCCTCATCTTTGTGTAGCCTCGATCAAATTGAGCCTTACTTGCATAGCTCTCATCATATTAGTGAAATCCACTAAGCGTGGTCCTTACATATTTTGTGCACCTTGTCATCCAACTTTATGGTGTGGATTGTGCATCTTGATCTTTGTAATGTTCCCTCCTAGCCTCTGATCAGTGGACATTACCTCTGGCCAATTTCCGAGTTCCTGTTGGCTAGGTGGTTCAGTTAAGGGACTTAGTTACAGTTGGGTTGGTGGTTTTGCTGGGTATTTTCTATTTTTAGCAGGGGTCAATGGATAATGGTTGCCTACAGTGAGCCTCGGTGCATTTAAGTTATTCTCCAGTTTGAGCCTTTGGATGATGATTTACTATTTTTAGCATTTACTAAAAATAGTAAGTCCATTTTCGGAGCACTGGACCAGGTCAGGCTTGTCAGTGTGGCATATTTAGATGACTAAGTCACTTTGGGGAAATTATTTTAATATTTGATTAATGCCTTGAAAAGTGTGCAAATAAAGTGACTTTATATTTTTAAGTTAAAAAGGGGACATAAGGGGGACATATTAAAAAGTGACCTTGGGCGCCTAGTTTAAGAACTTGAAGTTGTTTTTAAAGCTAAAATATTTCATCTTCACCTAAGGCGCCTAGACTAAAGGAGTGAAAGTAATAAAATTTAATTTAAAATTAAAAAGACTTCAAATGAGGCGTGGGTTTTAGGGCTTTTGGGCGCCCAAACTCAAGAGGCAAATAAAAGACTTTTGGAGACTCATTTTTCATTATGCTGGAGATTGATTTACAGGGATATGCTGCTGGTTTGAAGCTAGAGATTGCAGGACGGAGTTGAGGACGATACCCCTCAGTTCTAAGACTAGCCCCGGCAGTGAAAGTTTTCGCTCAGGCTGGTGTTGGGTGATTTTCAATCAGAGATCACAACTGGGCTTTCAAAGATTAAGATATTTCAGTATTTTTGAGTGGTTTGCAGTAGTTTTTTGGTGTGAGTTTGCTGGTTTTGGTGTGGAGTGCTTTTTATTTCAGTTTGGTATGATTTTGCAAGTTTTTGGGAGCTTTGCAGTTGAATTGGAGACCCAAGTTTTTGCTCATGTTCCAGAAAAGAAGAAAAATTTCAAGATGGGTAGTTGGAATATCTATTCACCTTGTTAGGGTGACCCTTTCCATGCTTGGTTCGAATTTTTTGAAGAGGGTTTCATTTTTCTAGAGAAAATTGCCCTATCTAGGAGGTACGGCCTGCTGGGTGAGAGAGTTGGGGTTTGCTGAACTGAAAGGCGTCATTTTGTGTGTTTTTTGGAGACCCTCTTCAAGTATTTAGGGCGCCATACAGCTGGAGTACGTTTGGTAGAAGATTTGGTTGGTGTGTGGATTCAAGAGGAACATCTTATTGCTGTTGGTGACACTATTTTGCAGGTCTGAGGTAAGTTTGAAATCTGATACTGTTTGCTTTGTATGACTGAAATAACAATGAAAAGAAATCAGAATTTTGTGGCTTCTGAAAGTGCTTAATTTCTTGCTTAATATCGCTTTATATTTTATTTCTGTTATGCACTTCTTGAAATATTCAAAGGCATATGTAAACCCTTCAAAAACATTGCAAAAAAAATTAAAAACTCTCCAAGAAACTTTCAAACATCAAGCAGCACAACAGGGGAATAAACAAAAAAAATTGGGTGTCGATTATTACAGTCTTGTTGTTATGGAGCTTACTACTAGCTCACACTTGGGAGTTAAAACCTAAAGCTATGATACCAATTGATGTAGCTTCAGTATGAGTCACATGAACAATTGGTAATGGGCACATAAAGTCACAACAAAAGCAGTGGAAGAGTTTAAAAGAATGCGGAAATCTCATTGAATTAGAAAAGCACAACTGTAGTCACATGGACAACATGAATACCCAACAGTGGATGAAATACCCAAGCTAAGCATAGACTCTCTGCATTACAATCTACCCAACAATCACCTTGACTTTAACCACTTGGAATGTAGTTTGATACAAATCTATAATAATACGCCAGTTTGCCAATCTCACGCTCTCTAGGATAAGAATGCAAGCAGCGATTTATAGACAATCTCTACTCCAATCTATGCACTAAAAGCAAAACATGCCAAAGCAACCCTCTAAGAATAGCTTGCATTAAAGCTACTAAACTTGCATGCTTTAAAGCAAACTGCACTTGCATGCCCAAACAAACTTGCATTGCAAGCCAACTTCCACAAATTAGTGCATGGGTAAGAACAATAGGTGTGGAGATAGCATGCATGATGAAATGAATGATGATGACACATTGAAGACCAAGTCGCCATTTCTCTAAAATCTGCAATATATTTGTGACAACTTTGGAGTCTACAAAGGATGCATAGAGTAAAACATGATAACATGTTGGACACTAGACTTGCTCGTCATCCAACAAGCTGCACCCAAGAACCAACAACTGCATAGGGTGCACAAAGACGATAGGCTGCATGCAAAAGGTTGCATAGGATGTGCTGGGTTGCGCAAGAACAAAGGCATGCAACACAAGGCTGCAAAGGTTCCACCGGTTACCTAGAGTCTAGACAACAAAAATATACATGTGCAAGTGCAAATTGGTGTGTGATACCAACCAAACAAATAAATATTTTTGCTCTATGCCTGGGATACTGCTGCACTAATTATGTAGGAATCAATCAATCAATTAGAATCATGTCAGTTATGTGCTCCCACATTGCAATTATTGGTTACAAGTTTGATAGTTGAAGTAAAATCAATTGAAGTTTCCTCTAGATTGTGCAAATTTAAACGCGTAGTTCATGTGTGTACAATTTAGGAAGCAATGTCTTTGTCTAAACAATATTTTCCTTGACTTCTTGACCCAAGAGAAAATAGCAACTGATTGAAGAAACATTGAGGTAGGAGGAGAAGTTGCCAAAATTAAAGCTGTTAAGATTCCATCTAGGAGCTGTGAGGAAGCTCACTCGGTACTAGGTGTACTAGGGAATTTCTGAAAATGAAATCAGTAGGTGTCCTCTCTGCTTAAGAATGAAACATATGGGAAAATTTGAGACAAAAGGAAAAGATGAATAACGCCGTGAAGTGTCCATCTCGGGGCCATGAGGAAGCTTTTTCAGGATCAAGAGCTGCTGATATCTGAGGAAGGGAATGAGCAATAATAAGCTTATTGTTTTGCTGAATTATAAATTGTCCTAAGGGAAGAATAATGGAAAGCATGTAGGGGAATGAGAACTCACAAACTTTGATATATGTGAAAGTAGGGAACTAAATGAACCAATCTACTTGCATTGAAATCACTACTCTTGCTTGCTTTGAGATCCTAATATGCTAATGACCATCCAATGTCCTCACAGAATACATCAAAAAGGCACCATTCACCTTGTGATAGTGCTTTAGGGACTCACTATATTCCAATTGTGCATGGTGTTCATAAGATTGAGTTATGTTGCATGTGGATACCTTAGACAAATTGGCAAAGGATCTAGTCTTCGCCATAGCATAGACTAGATATGAAATTATCTAAAATTTTGGGGTTTGCTTAAACTTGTACATAGCTGCGTATGAATGCATTTGTAATGTCTCCAAATGAACAACTCTAGGAAATGGATGATCTATCAAAGAGGTGCAAGATAAAACAAAAATCAAATGATCAATGTAGATGCCAAACCCTACTGAAATTAATGTTGATCAGCAATATACGATAATTTTACAAACTCTTGTCAACCAAATATGCAACTCCAAACAATAGTATTTGTGTAATGTGTAATGTCCCCCTCGTGAGTTGGCCAGCTGTTGAGGATTAGCCTATCCATCAGGTTTCCGTAGGCTAATCAAATGGTTTAGGGAGCTCCACAATTCTTGGAGTAGTAGAGTTTGACATTATTCCATGTCAAATTTGGTGTTCCAAAGGTGTTTCCGTAAGTCAAGTGGAAGAAACAAAATAAATGCTTAAGTTATTATATATAATAAGTTCACTTAAGTATTTATTTAAATATTTAAAAGCGACTTATTTGTTAATAAGAGGTGGCTAAATAGGAGCAAATTTTTAAAGGTATTATTTAATGCTTATTTGGAAAATTAACGGGAGACATACATAATTGATTAAATATTATTTTATTCTCAAAAAAGGCATTGGAGTTGGGGAAGGGAATAAAATATTATTTTGTGAGTTCATTTGGAGATACGGGAATTATTTTTGGTGAATTGTGCAGAGTACTTCAAGAACTTCCTAAGGACGAAAACCCTCAAGGACAATATTGACTACGGTGATGAGAGATCCGCCTTGGTTGATGGTTGACCGATTTAGTCAAAATCGGAGCTTGTATTTAATGGTTTGATTAGCAGGAAATGATCATGGGTTTATTGCACAAATTTGCAGATTCATGGAGTTGAAGGGAAAAACTTGGGTTTTTGTAATTGGGCATGGAATATTGAAAATGATTAATGATGGCACCAAATGAATAATTTATAGAGCAGAGTAATTAATCCTCTACGACCTGGTCACTTGTAATGCTGGAGTTTAGAATGTGGAAATTAATAATTAGTGATGGGTGATTAAATTAATGCTGTTGGGCGAATACTAATGCGTGTTCACTCTTCTAGTGCCGTGAGTATGGTGGCGGTAGGATATTGGTGGGTTTGATTGTGTGCAGAAAGGTATATCTGGTGTGAAAATTCAGAACATAGTATTTATGAGTATGTTATGAATACTAAAGTTTGGAGAATGGGCGTGAGGACAAGTAAGCGCTTGGAATTAATAATTAAAGGGGAGCCGTGTTGATGTTGGGAAGTTGCAGGATTAATACTATCGCTAGCAAACAAAAAGAAAGTTACGTGGCGGTTCTTGCACTTGCTAGACGTTACACTATCATTTAGAATGAACAGTGGAAGTTGGTGAATATGGGTTGCATGCCCTTCATAGGTGCGGGCATTTGAAATAGGCATTAAAAATGGAATTCGGGCTGCAGGCCATAATATGTCTCCTCTTTAATATCGTCTGATTCGGGATGAGCAAGTTGATGTCATTTATAGAGGGAGAAAGGATCGATTTGATATTCAGTGCAGATAGCTTTAAGTCTGGGCAAAGTTGTATGGAGAGCATTATCATAATGGCCATCGGGATGTCACCTTAACTCTGGCCTCCTCAATTTGCTGCTGCTTGCTGGGAAGAAACAATTTACTGGTTTGTCCATAACTCTACTTAGTGTTTGGCTATAGCTGGATGGGAATAAATCTCCAGCATGGCGTCTAAACTGATAGTTGGCACATTTTCTTGAGCATTAATGAGATCCTCTCAAATGCTGGTTAAACTCATAGATTGCCGAGCGGCCTGCATTTATCATTGGGAATGATAAATGTACAGAAAGGTCAAATAATTCAAGTTAGAAACAAAACTTAATACCTTTGTAATTTATTTAATACACTCAGATTATTAAATTAAATAACTCTGTCCATGGTATGTGATATTGATGATATTTTCTACGTCAAGCTTATATCTGTCAATTGAGTTTATGAATTGCCTTGGGAAGAAATTAAAGAAAGGGAAACAAAAAATTAGCACGCCAAATTTCAGACTTGGATCATCAAACGGGAATATCTGTACACTGTTCGACAAAATTCTCTTCACCAAAGAATTGAGAGAAAGGAAAAAAAAATATATTTCATTTTGGGGGTGGTCTGTTATAAAATGTTAAATCCACTTCAATGCAGATCAATATTATATTAACAAAGATTACTAGCAATCCATTATAACAACAAATGAGCAATACAAATCATTAGCATACCCCAAAAATAACTACAAGTTCTGAATATTATGTAATGTCCCCTTTGGTGAACTAAATCAAGGTAGAGGATCCAAAGCCTATTTTTATTCCTCGTAGGTAAAGAGGGGATTTAACAGGGAAATAATATAATAATAATTTATTAAGTCATCTAAAAAGGTACTTTAAGATATAACTTTGGAAAAAGAACACTTAATTTATTATTATTAAATGGGGCGAAAAGTAAATATTGAATACATGGCCAAAAAGACAAAAAAAAATAAAAAATTGGAAAAGGGTGAATATCCCATTAAAAGAAATATTAATTACCTAAAAGGTAATTAATAATTATAACTAGGAATAAGGTGAATATTCAATTAAAAGTAATTTTATAACTTTTAGGGTTGGATGGGAAAGAATTTAAAAACTGGGAAAAGAGATTCACTCTATTCATCATCAATTTCCAAAAACCCTCATTTTGGAGAGCATTGAGCTTTGGAGCAACTCTTACCCTGAGGACGAAAAACCCATACGATTTATCTAGGATCCAAGGGATAAAACCCCTTTGGTCCTCATTGTTGGCTTCATATAAGGGTCATTTTTTTTTAATAAAAAGAGGGGTAAAAATTTATTCAATCAAGAAGAAAGACAATACAATCAATACATGCTCCACACCGAGGACCACCAGGAAAACTACAGAGTATAGACCAGCCCTAGCAGGGGCCCAAACCACACACCCCAATCTCAACCTAAAAAACCTTGAATATCCCCCTGAAGCAGCAACTTCAACCTCAAGCAACATTCCGAGGGAAGTTGCTCCCAATCATCAATCTACCAAGTATCCCAAAACTCCAAAGCCCATTTCGCCAAACAATCCGCAACCTTGTTCCATTACCTAGGGATATGGACAAAAGACACTAAATCCAAGGAAGAACTAATCCGGTGAATTTGGTGAACAACATAATCCAACAGCCAATTTGCCTCGTCCAAGGAGCAATTATTCAACATAGCCACCACAATCTGTGAGTCAGACTCACAAATGAACTTGTGCCACCCCAACTCACAACCCTTTTCCAAAGCAACAAGGATAGCCAAAGCCTCCATAAAGTTATTACTTTGCTGTCCCTGAAACTTGGAAAAGATAAAGATGGGAGACCCCTCACTATCCCTACCAACACCACAAACACTAGCATCCCCAATATTTCCCCTGGAAGAACCATTAGTATTAATCTTCAAGACATCCACAGGAGGCGGATGCCATCTTCCATCACGTTGAATCTTTGTAGTGCAATGTCGCCGACCAAACCCAACCTGTGCAACACCACCAGATCCATAGCCTCCAGAGGGGTATCCACCTCACACCTGGCTAGAACGGTTTCTTGAATCATGCTATGGGCCCACTGCCAAACCTGATGAGAGGACATACTCACTCCATGAAAGACCCTACGATTTCTCTCCAATTAAATATGCCACAGAATACAAGAAGGGCCTATACCCCAAGCCACCTGAAGACAAAATGTCCTGGCAGGAGGCCTCCCCAAAGTCCTCCAAAAACTCATCAAAAGAAGCATGGACACATGGTAGCCTCCAAATCTCCCACCAACAATGCCAAATAAACCTAGAGTACCTACATTGAAGCAACAAGTGCATTGCCAATCCCACACTACTCTCACAGAGAACACACTTGGAAGGCCCTTGAAAGCCCCTGTTTTGAAGATTATCCCAAGTGAGGCACCTATTATGAGCCACAAGCCAAAGGGAAAAGTTGCATTTAGGCGATGCAAACTTGTTCCACACATGCTTCCACCAAGGAACCTCCCCCCCATCATACTTCCATCTATCCAAAACTTGATACCCAATAGCCACCAAGAAAACTCCCTTGGGGTTTTGACCCCAAGCCAAGATATCATCTGCCTGCAAGGAGCTACACGACCTACTAGCCAAAATCTAAGAAAATTCTTTTGTGCAGACTAACTCCTTAAATCCTTAATGTGCAGATTGAAGACATAAGATGTAGCAACATAAACATGCAATCATACCAATCAACACATGAAAGCCCATAACACCAGATATACGTGGAAAACCCAAGATGAGAAAAACCACGTTGACAAAAGCTCCTTGAGTCTACTGCTCAAATCCAGTGTCACAATCAAATCTTCTATTACAATATTTAAGGGTACCAACCCTAAGGATACACCAATCCCCTAGTTTTAGTAGCACCAACTCCAAGGAGACACCAATCCCCTACACTGAGCACCAACTCAGTTATTTGATGGCACCAACCAATCAGATTTACAAAGACAGATTTTATCCCAGTCCTCCTCCGATCCCCCAGGGGGAAAATCACTAACATCCTTGCACCTACTAACTTCCACCTAGCCAAGATTCTTAGCAACTTTAAAGTCTTCCACTCAAGTCCAACCCACCTCAACAAAGGCATAACAAATATTCTACAGATGGGGATAGGAGGTTATGATTGGGGGGTGACCATCCCAAGAGTCAAACCAAAAGTGAGCCTCAGACCCTTCGTTACAAATCTAGAACAATCCTTGTTTCACAAGACTAGCTCCCCTCTTGAGAGTGTTCCAAATCATAGATCCCTTGCCTTCCAAAGAGATCCTAGGCAACTCTTTCCCATCTATCCCCTGCAAATATTTTGAGGACAGGATCTTGGCCCAAGCTTGGTCCTGGTTAGTGCACCATCTCCAATATAGCTTCGCTGCCAAAGCCTGTCTAGTGAGGACAACTTGCCGCAAACCAAGACCACCAAACTGCTTTGGTCTGCAAACATTCTCCCAATTCACCAAACTCCGCTTTGAGGAAGCAAGATTACCAACACAAAGGAATTGCCTAGACAATGCATCCAACTCCTTAATGAAATCTGAACCATACGCCTGTAAATGAAATCCTTATCAAAATCACTGGAATAATAATTTGCTTCTATAAATCTTCAAGTTCTTTAGTAAATCTAGAAATCTGTAGCAAGCTTGAATCTCCAAGATCTTCAAACAACAAGTATATATTGTTCTAATCCTCCAAACACTTAAATCTTTCATAAATCATTATATTGGCACTGTAGCAACATTGTATCGACAACATGTATACTTGACAATTTGGCCAAAAATACTGATTTGATGACATGGCATGATTTGCTTGTAAATATGAATTGAACAACTGCAATCAATAAGCTCAAATGTGGTCCTTGAGTAGAATCGCCTCAATGAATACAAGGGTTTTTGTCTCCAAATCCAACTATAGAAAACTAAGAGGGTTTTCGTCCTTCAGATCTCCAACACCAAGGATTTTCGTCCTTGAATGCTCCAAACTCCAAATTAGAAGGATGTAATAGCCTCCCTTTGATTTTTTTTAATAATTTTTTGATTTTATTGCAATTTATTAAACAAAAAAATTTGAAAACAATGCATGCAATACACTAAAAACCATTTGAAAAGATACCGAAATCCACAAACTGATAACAAAATGATGCAGGAGCATCCTGGGTGAATACGGAATCCCATGTCAACCAAAGAATGTTTCACTCCAAGTTTTGTTTCAGTTTTGGTGTTTGTTCTTGGAATGCAATTTAACTTGGTTAAGTGGTAGTTGGCAGAAGAGATTGAATGACGTTTGGTCATTGATTGACAATGTGATGAGCCCAGTTGGTTCAACCTCAACTATTGATGCTAAAACTGACTGTTTAAGTGTTTTTGCTTGTTTTTTGTGAATTTGAAGGCAATTTTTGAGAAGTGCGCTAGGCATAAAATGATGCTAAAATTTAAATCAAAGCAATAATATGGAAACTGGTATTGTATTGAGTATTAAACAACTGCTACAGATAGATTGCAAACAATAGACATACCTGGAAACCTCCAGATTAATTAAATAAAGCAGATCTGTACATGCCAGGCAAGATATGCTGAATCTAGTGAAAAGCAACGCCCACCTCCAGATTTGGATTTCTCCAAAGCAAAAACTCAATCAAAGGCCTTGAGAAAGCAAGGCATCCAAAATGGTGACAATAAAAGGCCCAAAAGATAGGCGCTTTGGCAACTGCTTCACACGCTCAGGCAAGGAGATACACGCCTTTCAAGATGAAAGTACAACCCTCTATAGAAATGGTACGACCTCCCTTTTGATGCACACTGGTGATGGAAGATGGCGTCCTGAAGAACAAACCCTCTCCTTTATTGAAAATTGAAGAAATGTTGAACATACAATCTCTAGTGAAGCTCAAATAGACTCCTTAATTGAAGCCATCCCTATAGCAAAGATTCAGCTGGTCTTTCATAGCTTCAAGTCTGCAAATCACTGAAGAATTCTCGCTCTCCAATGGTAGAAAATCATTGTAATCCTTGTCTCAGACAAATGCACAGAGAAGATAAAAAGAAGCAATTTCAAATGATCATAATTCAATGAGGTTGAATTGCCTTCTTTTCCCTTATAACCCCAAAAGGCACGCTTTCCAAGAAGTCACGACTTTTTGGCATTTAAAATACATTTAAATGAAATAAAGTCACTTCAATAGTCTTATAATTCACTTTACCAAGTGGGTGCACCTTTTAAATGACTTAAGTGATTTTGATTTTCACTTTATAACTTTTAAGTCATTATTTTATAATATTCTAAGTTACCGGTTCGGTTTTGGGTTCGGGTTTGGGTTCGAGAACCCGGTTTGCTGGTTCGGGAATTTTTTTTTTTGGGTTTGGGTTCGTTTTGGGTTCGGTAATACAAAAACATATAAAAATCAGAAATATATACATATTTGCAGCAATAATTAAGTTCAGAATACACCACCATATTAATAGTCAAATAACATAGCAAAAATACACCACCACTTTATACTCAAAAGTCAAATGTCATGTTATAGAATTATAAATTAAAGTTCAAACTTCAAACATAAAAATGTCAAGTGTTTACAATCAGCCATTAATAATTATTAATTATTGATCATTGATCAATCTGAATCATATGGGTCATCAAAAAAAGCAGCATCATCAGCATCATTAGATGCTATATTTTGTGTAGAACCACAAATAGCATTAGTGGCACTCGCACAAGCACTACCACTAGCACTAACACTACCGCACTCATGCTCAGTAGTAGCTGCTTTAGGTTGATAGTCATCATCAATATCAAGTGCAGCTAAGTGACTTGTGGAAGCATCCAAGTCAAGCTGCTCTGGCTCAATATCCCACCTCCTTGTGTCTCCTCCTTTGTAGGAACTATGTTTGTGTGTAAGGAGGCGCAAGTTTGAATGCACATACACCAAGTCCTCAGCCTTTTTTTGAATGTAGCCTATTGCATTTTATTGAGTGGATGAAGGAGTATGTGCTCCAATTCCTCTCAGAATAGGATGAACTAGCAACCTATTAAGACCAAATTAAATTAATAAATAGTTAAGAGTTACAAAATTTAACTAAACAAAATTATTAATTAAAAATTAAAATTAAAATTACAAATATAAAACTTACTTGGGATAAAACTTTTATTGCAATAGGTTGGAGGTGCATGTATTCTTGCCCATGGAAGTACCACCAACTATGAGCATCCACCCTGCACTTGTCTCGAAGAGCATCCATATTCTGATCAACACTCCCAGAGCATGCAAAAGCCATAAACTCAGCCCTCACTCGATCACGTTGGTCACGATCAGTGAAGATTCTACGAATTGCTGCCTTGTACCCTTGGGCCACTTCACCATCCCTATATGGAGCAACTCTTGATGAAGCAGAAAGTATCTCAGGACTATAATATTTGGGACTCAATGCAAAAGCGAGAAGATGCAAGGGAGTGGTCATTTTGTTCCATCTATCAACCATGATTTCCTGTAGCTCTTTGAAGAATTTTTCTTCAGGATCTTCCTCTTTTGCATTGATGATGGATCTCATCTTCTCAATCATTGAGTCGATACCATCATATACTTCGCCCAAACAAGGTCTATCCAAGTCAGTGTAACGGATCATGCTCAGTATGGGCTCGGTGAAACTGACGAGATACTCAACACGATCCCACCAACCATCATCTAGGATCCTTTGCTTGATCCTATTTGCCCTTTCATTGCTAGATTGCCTCCATACAACCCAATTAGGGCTGATTACCATGGCACATAGTGCCTCACGAACCTTTATAAGTCGTCTCAACACAATTGTGTTGGAGGCAAAATGGGTCTCGGCAACCTGTTTGAAAATCAAAATTAAAATTAAAATATAATTTAAATATACAAAATCAAAATTAAAAGAAAATTCAAAAATTTAAAAATATTGAGAATTAACTTACCTTCAACAACTCCAATTTTGAGAATTGTCTAAATATTCCTTGCGTCATATGGTGGTTGGTGACAAACATTTGGATGTCTTCGCCCTCGGCATACACCTGTTTGATCCATTCAATTTTGGATCCAATTTTTTGTAGCATTAGATTGAGGGAGTGGACAGCACAAGGTGTCCAAACACTTAAATCTTTCATAAATCATTATATTGGCTTGTAGCAACATTGTATCGACAACATGTATACTTGACAATTTGGCCAAAAATACTGATTTGATGACATGGCATGATTTGCTTGTAAATATGAATTGAACAACTGCAATCAATAAGCTCAAATGTGGTCCTTGAGTAGAATCGCCTCAATGAATACAAGGGTTTTTGTCTCCAAATCCAACTATAGAAAACTAAGAGGGTTTTCGTCCTTCAGATCTCCAACACCAAGGATTTTCGTCCTTGAATGCTCCAAACTCCAAATTAGAAGGATGTAATAGCCTCCCTTTGATTTTTTTTAATAATTTTTTGATTTTATTGCAATTTATTAAACAAAAAAATTTGAAAACAATGCATGCAATACACTAAAAACCATTTGAAAAGATACCGAAATCCACAAACTGATAACAAAATGATGCAGGAGCATCCTGGGTGAATACGGAATCCCATGTCAACCAAAGAATGTTTCACTCCAAGTTTTGTTTCAGTTTTGGTGTTTGTTCTTGGAATGCAATTTAACTTGGTTAAGTGGTAGTTGGCAGAAGAGATTGAATGACGTTTGGTCATTGATTGACAATGTGATGAGCCCAGTTGGTTCAACCTCAACTATTGATGCTAAAACTGACTGTTTAAGTGTTTTTGCTTGTTTTTTGTGAATTTGAAGGCAATTTTTGAGAAGTGCGCTAGGCATAAAATGATGCTAAAATTTAAATCAAAGCAATAATATGGAAACTGGTATTGTATTGAGTATTAAACAACTGCTACAGATAGATTGCAAACAATAGACATACCTGGAAACCTCCAGATTAATTAAATAAAGCAGATCTGTACATGCCAGGCAAGATATGCTGAATCTAGTGAAAAGCAACGCCCACCTCCAGATTTGGATTTCTCCAAAGCAAAAACTCAATCAAAGGCCTTGAGAAAGCAAGGCATCCAAAATGGTGACAATAAAAGGCCCAAAAGATAGGCGCTTTGGCAACTGCTTCACACGCTCAGGCAAGGAGATACACGCCTTTCAAGATGAAAGTACAACCCTCTATAGAAATGGTACGACCTCCCTTTTGATGCACACTGGTGATGGAAGATGGCGTCCTGAAGAACAAACCCTCTCCTTTATTGAAAATTGAAGAAATGTTGAACATACAATCTCTAGTGAAGCTCAAATAGACTCCTTAATTGAAGCCATCCCTATAGCAAAGATTCAGCTGGTCTTTCATAGCTTCAAGTCTGCAAATCACTGAAGAATTCTCGCTCTCCAATGGTAGAAAATCATTGTAATCCTTGTCTCAGACAAATGCACAGAGAAGATAAAAAGAAGCAATTTCAAATGATCATAATTCAATGAGGTTGAATTGCCTTCTTTTCCCTTATAACCCCAAAAGGCACGCTTTCCAAGAAGTCACGACTTTTTGGCATTTAAAATACATTTAAATGAAATAAAGTCACTTCAATAGTCTTATAATTCACTTTACCAAGTGGGTGCACCTTTTAAATGACTTAAGTGATTTTGATTTTCACTTTATAACTTTTAAGTGATTATTTTATAATATTCTAAGTTACGGTTGGTTTTGGAGTTCGGGTTTGGGTTCGAGAACCCGGTTTGCTGGTTCGGGAAATTTTTTTGGGTTTGGGTTCGTTTTGGGTTCGGTAATACAAAAACATATAAAAATCAGAAATATATACATATTTGCAGCAATAATTAAGTTCAGAATACACCACCATATTAATAGTCAAATAACATAGCAAAAATACACCACCACTTTATACTCAAAAGTCAAATGTCATGATATAGAATTATAAATTAAAGTTCAAACTTCAAACATAAAAATGTCAAGTGTTTACAATCAGCCATTAATAATTATTAATTATTGATCATTGATCAATCTGAATCATATGGGTCATCAAAAAAAGCAGCATCATCAGCATCATTAGATGCTACATTTTGTGTAGAACCACAAATAGCATTAGTGGCACTCGCACAAGCACTACCACTAGCACTAACACTACCGCTCTCATGCTCAGTAGTAGCTGCTTCAGGCTGATAGTCATCATCAATATCAAGTGCAGCTAAGTGACTTGTGGAAGCATCCAAGTCAAGCTGCTCTGGCTCAATATCCCACCTCCTTGTGTCTCCTTCTTTGTAGGAACTATGTTTGTGTGTAAGGAGGCGCAAGTTTGAATGCACATACACCAAGTCCTCAGCCTTTTTTGAATGTAGCCTATTGCATTTTATTGAGTGGATGAAGGAGTATGTGCTCCAATTCCTCTCAGAATAGGATGAACTAGCAACCTATTAAGACCAAATTAAATTAATAAATAGTTAAGAGTTACAAAATTTAACTAAACAAAATTATTAATTAAAAATTAAAATTAAAATTACAAATATAAAACTTACTTGGGATAAAACTTTTATTGCAATAGGTTGGAGGTGCATGTATTCTTGCCCATGGAAGTACCACCAACTATGAGCATCCACCTTGCACTTGTCTTGAAGAGCATCCATATTCTGATCAACACTCCCAGAGCATGCAAAAGCCATAAACTCAGCCCTCACTCGATCACGTTGGTCACGATCAATGAAGATTCTACGAATTGCTGCCTTGTACCCTTGGGCCACTTCACCATCCCTATATGGAGCAACTCTTGATGAAGCAGAAAGTATCTTAGGACTATAATATTTGGGACTCAATGCAAAAGCGAGAAGATGCAAGGGAGTGGTCATTTTGTTCCATCTATCAACCATGATTTCCTGTAGCTCTTTGAAGAATTTTTATTCAGGATCTTCCTCTTTTGCATTGATGATGGATCTCATCTTCTCAATCATTGAGTCAATACCATCATATACTTCGCCCAAACAAGGTCTATCCAAGTCAGTGTAACGGATCATGCTCAATATGGGCTCGGTGAAACTGACGAGATACTCAACACGATCCCACCAACCATCATCTAGGATCCTTTGCTTGATCCTATTTGCCCTTTCATTGCTAGATTGCCTCCATACAACCCAATTAGGGCTGATTACCATGGCACATAGTGCCTCACGAACCTTTATAAGTCATCTCAACACAATTGTGTTGGAGGCAAAATGGGTCTCGGCAACCTGTTTGAAAATCAAAATTAAAATTAAAATATAATTTAAATATACAAAATCAAAATTTAAAAATTAAAATTAAAAGAAAATTCAAAAATTTAAAAATATTGAGAATTAACTTACCTTCAACAACTCCAATTTAGAGAATTGTCTAAATATTCCTTGCGTCATATGGTGGTTGGTGACAAACATTTGGATGTCTTCGCCCTCCGCATACACCTGTTTGATCCATTCAATTTTGGATCCAATTTTTTGTAGCATTAGATTGAGGGAGTGGACAGCACAAGGTGTCCAAAAAATGTGTGGATACTTCTCCTCAACCAATAACCCAAGCAGCCCTACAATTTTTGGCATTGTCGGTTACAACTTGCACAACATTTTGATGGCCCACTTCTTCAATAGCTTGGCAAAGGATGTCAGCAATAAATGGACCATCTTTCACCTGTCCTTCACAATCCACTGCTCTCAAAAACATTGCCCCTTTAGGGGACACAGCAATAACATTGATCAATGGGCGATTTCTTGCATCTTTCCATCCATCAGAAACTATGGTCACCCCTGTTTCGATCCACGAATCCCTTATGGGCTTCAAAGAGTCTGCTACATGTTTTACCTCTTTCTCCAATAAGGTGCAATGCACCTTCTCAAAACCTGGGCCCTTATACCCCTTTGGAGCCTCATTAATAGATTTCACCATTTTTTGCCAATATGGTGAACAAACAACATTGAATGCCAATCCATTGGCATAGACACATCTTGCTATGTCTTGATCAGCAATCTCTCTTGCCTCATTCTGAAATGAAGCTTCCAACGGTCCCTTAGATCTTTTATTTGAAGAGGGCATGGTTTGCTCTTGAGGGATGTCCATAAATGGATGGCTTTCTGTAGGTGGAAAATAAGAAGGTGGTGTAGGGGGTTTCATGGATCGAGATCCTTTCTTCAAAGGATGGCTTGTTTTACCACTGGTTGTTTTTTGGTCTGCCTTTTCTTGCTCAGCAATATATTTCAACACTATATCTTTTGGAATGCCATTGTTGTTTTCACCTGGACAATTTTTGATGCCTGTTTCAGGGATCCCGCACAAGTTCCCTTTTACTCGACTGTATGAGCTCGAATATTGAACATTACAATGACTACAAATCCAAACATATCCTCCACCACCTAAAAGTTGTTGAACCATTTCTACATATTTCCAAAGGGGAGAGGCTGGGTTTATTTTGAAATGAGATTGGATTGAGCCTGAGGAGGTACCGGTTGCCATTGTAATACGGAATAGTCAATACCTAAGGCACAACATATTGAAATTTTGGTATTGATTCATTGAATTTGAAACTAAAAGACTTAATTAATTTCAAAAAAATGAAAAAATTGAACATGTGTTATAGACATTTAGAGGAATGAAAACTAAAACAAAAGAGTTGAAGTTCACTTGTGAAAAAAATGTAAAAAAAATAAAAAAACTTCAAAAAACCTACCTCTTTTGAAGAAATCTTGCTCTACGATCTTCTTAGCAACGAATAGACACTTGCAAGTGCTTAGGAATAGCACAACAATCAACTTTGAACAATCTACGATCAGCCTTCAAGTCTATTCCAGCTTGTGCAAGCAAAAGAGAAAGTTCAGCAATGGAGGCAAAAAATTCTTTTTTCTCATTCACAAATTGGTAAATGAGTTTCACTTTACCTATTTCATGTTTTTGAGGCAAGTATTAGGGTTAAAAAGAATAAAAAAGTCATTAAAAGTCAAAAACGAGTCAAAAAAGTATTAAAAAAATGAAAAAAAAAGTGAAAAAACGCACCTGGGCGCGGAATAGAACCCGGGTTCGAACTGGGTTCGAAATTTTCGAACCCTGTACGGACCCACAGTCATGGGTCCGGACCTTGGCCGAACCCACAGTCCAAAAGACGGACCCAGAGCGAATTTCCACGGACCGGACCCGAATTGAACCCAACTCGAACCCGGGGCCTTCCTGAGTGAATCCGGTAACTTAGATAATATTTTAAATTTTTAAGTGGCTTTTAATTATTATAAAGTCAAATCATAACTTTATAATATTAAATGACTTAACCACTAAAATATTCATAACTACCTCAATTCTTAGTGTTTTGATGTGTCGTCAGAAGCTGGCGAACACTGAACTGCAAAGGCCTGCATTGAGTCCAACATTGAACTAAAGGGGTGGAAACGACAATATCCACCATCATCTGCCACTGAGATCCCCTATCCACACATGTTAGCCTACGAGGATCCAAATAATAGGCTAACCATCATAAAACAAGATCACGCTAAAATGGGGACATTATAGTCCGCCCTCCTTGAAATTGCTTGTCCTTTAGCAATCTCAACAACAACGAATACACCACTCCACCAGGATCCCAAGGGAAGTGTTGTGTAATGTCCCTCATGCCACCAATCAACTCCTGTAACACCAACATCTGAACAACTGACGAATCATGCTGAACCATATCAACTCCAACATTAGGTGTCGCAAGAGTGAAAGCCTCAAGAGGAAGCAACTCAAAAAGCTGACCAAGTTTGCTTCCCATGTTTGCGCAATGTAAGCTGCCATACAAACTGTCTAGTACCTAAGCAACTGAACTGTGCATCCGAAACAAATCATGTACATGGAGATCAAAAGTGAAACTGTGAACACTCTTTACCATGTACACTATGAAACTCCTCAATGAGCCTTGTCTGAAATCCCGATGCACTGAAAGAATCCCATATACTACAATCAACGCTCACCCCTAAATCAGGTTTAGGAGTAGAATCAACATCTACCTCGAAGAGCGGATTATCACAAGACAATGTAGCATCCACCTCAAAAAGAGGATTGTTCGCAAACTGAACCTCATATCTGTGCTGATCCCAATCAAACACCTCTGACCCCCTGGAGCAAGAAGCAAAATCATACTCCTCCTGAAACATCTCATGCTCCTCTAAAATCTCCTGCTCTATCTTCCCACTTTCCTCACTAACGAGAGTGATGGAACGAAAGCTCCCATTTGCAATATCAGCTCATTGGTTTGTTAAATCAGTCATGTCATCACCCTCATAAAACCACTCCCTATGCCTATTTTGACCTTTAGGCTTAAGGGGACAGTCGTGGTTTAGATCATAAGGACCCTTGCAATAAAAACACAACTTTCTCCTACGCAAATCATTGATTGTTTCCCTATCCAAAGGGGTTGCAAATTTCTTCTTTTCATCAATATTTTCTGATTTCTTTGAATCTGATTTGCTGTCATTATAGGATGAAGATGGTTCTGAATTTGAGTTGAACTTACTACGTGGAGCTGTAAGTTCCAGGCTACGATCTTTCCTCATAGCTTCCTGCAAGGTAGGGAGATCAAAAGCCTTGATCCAACCCTTCATAGGCTCAAATAGCCCCTCTACAAAAAGTATGACCAATCTCCTTTCTGATATTCTGGTTACCATGATCGAGAGTTTTTGAAACTCACCAATATAGGACTCTAAACTGCTCATTTGCTTCAGCTGAGCGAGATCTCTGAAGTATAACTTTGGATCTCGTTTTTCAAATCTCTCAACCAACCTATTTGTGAATTGATAAGTAGTGATCCGGTCATGCTGTAATTTAACCATGCCATGGTGCCACCAGTCATGGGCTACGCCATCCAAGTGTAGAGCTGCAAACCTTATGGCATCCTCTTCTGCCATTGGACGTAATGTCAAGAAGGTATCTAGTTTACTCACCCAAGCTCGAGCTGACTCTGCTACTGCCATCAAAGTTGGTCAAAGTGAGTTTGTTTGTTGCCTGTCTTAGATCATGGTTCCTGTTTCTAGGCCTCCTGTCTGTCCTGTTCCTGCCACGCTCTCTCTTCTGGCTCATAAATCTGTCAAAGTTAAGGTGATCCTTAACTCTTTGGGGCAAGGCATCCCACTCATCATGCAATCTCATGATGTTATCAGCAAAATTCACTTCACCTCCCTCCTCAGCCACGTCCTCCTCATCAGGATCATTTCTAACAAATGTTGGGCGAGTAGGCCTTTCATAGGTGCGTGCTGGAGTAACTGTCCTCCGTGGGCCTCCATGTACACTACCTTCCTCCTGTTCCTGATTCGGCCTTCTGTGAACAATCAAATATTGTATAGCGGTACTAAGCTGCTGAAGTACATTCGCCACTTGTTCCTGTCCAGCTACAAGCCCTCTCAGTATGTCTCTAGCTTCTCTGTCTTCATTCTCAGCACGGTTTCGAGGTTGTTCAACCTCATCTTTGTCACCCATGTTTTCAAATGGTATATCTTCGAACTGATTATCAAATGGAAACTCCTCAAATGGATTTCTCTGAATACCAGGTCTCCTGCGTGAGTAATACCTATTATATCTACCCTGATGAGGCCGCATATGTATATATAACCCTCTAGGCTGGCAGGATTAAAGCTCTGATACCACTGTGATGAGCCCAGCTGGTTCAACCTCAACTACTGATGCTAAAATTAACTGTTTAGGTGTTTTTGCTTGTTTTTTGTGAATTTTAAGGCAATTTTTGAGAAGTGCACCAATCATAAAATGATGCTAAAACTTAAATCAAAGCAATAATATGGAAACTGGTATTGTATTGAGTATTAAACAACTGCTACAGATAGATTGCAAACAATAGACATACTCGGAAACCTCCAGATTAATTAAATAAAGCAGATCTGTACATGCCAGGCAATATATGCTGAATTTGGTGAAAAGCAACGCCCACCTCTAGAGTTGGATTTCTCTAAAGCAGAAATTAGATCAAAGGCCTTGAGAAAGCAAGGCGTCCAAAATGGTGACAATAAAAGGCCCAAAAGATAGGCGCTTTGGCAACTCTTTCACACGCCCAGGCAAGAAGATACACGCCTTTCAAGATGAAAGTACGACCCTCTGTAGAAATGGTATGACCTCCTTTTGATGCACATTGGTGATGGAAGATGGCGTCTTGAAGAACAAACCCTCTCCTTTATTGAAAACTGAAGAAATGCTGAACATACAATCTCTGATGCAGCTCAAATAGACTCCTAAATTGAAGCCATCCCTGTAGCAAAGATTCAGCTGGTCTTTCATAGCTTCAAGTTTGCAAATCACTGAAGAATTCTTGCTCTCCAATGGTAGAAAATCACTGTAACCCTTGTCTCAGACAAATGCATAGAGAAGATAAAAAGAAGCAATTTCAAATGATCATAGTTCAATGAGGTTGAATTGCCTTCTTTTCCCTTCTAACCCCAAAAGGCACGCTTTCCAAGAAGTCGCGACTTTTTGGCATTTAAAATACATTTAAATGAAATAAAGTCACTTCAATAGTCTTATAATTCACTTTACCAAGTGGGCGCACCTTTTAAATGACTTAAGTGATTTTGATTTTCACTTTATAACTTTTAAGTCATTATTTTATAATATTTTAAGTGGCTTTTAATTATTATAAAGTCAAATCATAACTTTATAATATTAAATGACAACCACTAAAATATTCATAACTCCCTCAATTCTCAGTGTTTTGACGTGCCGTCAGAAGCTGGCGAACACTGAACTGTAAAGGCCTGTACTGAGCCCAACACTGAACTGAAGGGGTGGAAATGACAATATCCACCATCATCTGTCACTGAGATCCCCTATCCACACATGCTAGCCTACGAGGATCCAAATAATAGGCTAACCATCATAAAATAAGATCACGCTAAAATGGGGACATTACAGACAAACATCATATTTTTTTATATATTTTGAAGCTCCTTATCTCCAGGCATTATACTTTAAAACTGTCCAAATATCATTTCCTGAGAGGTGATGCCTACCCATTAGAGATGTAATTTTATTTCATTTTCTGGCATAGGGAAATGTGAAGAGCCATGGAGTAGTGCGTGGAAGGTAAAGAGGTCGGTTGGAAAAGACAATTGGAAGCCATGCGATGAGAATGGGAAGCACCATTCTTAGTCAGTATGTGCAGATTTAAAAAAAGAGAGAGAGAGAAGGGACCATTAGTGGCGTGCCCATGAAGAGGTTGAAGGTTAATGAGAATCATGGGGAAAGGTTGAAAATCATCGCAAGGGAGAAATAACAAGGGTGAAGACAACAAATAAAAGACCACAGCTTGAACAGAGGACAAGTTGTGGTAAGGGGAGGTACAAAAAAGAGGAGATAATGCAGAGTTAAATGGAGAAGAGGCTACATGGTCGGTGGGAAAGACCTCATGTAGAGAGAATTTTTTAAAATTTAAATAAATTGCAAGGAGTGAACCTTGAAGGGGCACACAACTTAGTGAAAAGAAAGGCTGCATAAAAAAAAAAAAAGGAATTAGAGAAGTATGGAGGGGCGCATAGGAACAAAGATTTGTTCATATGAATAAGGGATGCACCATATAAAATGTAAAGTAAATGAAGAAAGTAAAAAGAGATGCAGCAAAAGAAATGTGTAGAATCGTGATCAAATAGGGGAATTTTCAGTTTAATTTGAAGGTAGAGATGTGCAAATGATGCAAAGGAGATGCCACAGGAGTGGGAAGGAGAGGTTTGCCGAGCAGGATAATATGCAGATTGGCATCATGGATTAGGGGAGTGTAGTAAAAAAAAGGAAGAAGGAACACACCATATGTAAGAAGAAGAAAATAAGGGGCAATGCCAAGGTGAAGGGAATTGATTCATGAAGATTATGAGGTGTAGATTTGAAGAACAAAAATGTGGGGGGAACATTGAAGAGTGGTGGCACAGATAAACAGTGAAATTGAGGGAGTGCAGTTAGCATTAAGAATGTAAATCGTGAAATTAATCTCTGTTATAAAATTGAGATATTTCCATTCCTTTATATCAATTTTTGATTGAATTTGGATTGACAAATGCAATTGTCAA
This sequence comes from Sequoia sempervirens, assembly GCA_007258455.2. Classification (NCBI taxonomy): domain Eukaryota; kingdom Viridiplantae; phylum Streptophyta; class Pinopsida; order Cupressales; family Cupressaceae; genus Sequoia; species Sequoia sempervirens. The sequence continues at coordinate 270 of VDFB02381481.1, read as the reverse complement.
AAAAATTGTGAAATGGCTATGAAAATTATGGAATTGTAAAATTGGAATTAAGTTTGTTTGTGATGCTATAGAGTGTTGGTTCTTCGTTTGCGTTAATTGGTATCAAAGCCTATGATCCTGAGCACATGGGCAGGGTGCTGAACGTGAGGCAGCTTGTGCCAGGACTGGTGGGTGGAGTTGTGTGAATAGAATGCCGATTGTGAGGCAGTTCGCACCAAAAAGTAAGTGTGAAGCGGTTGTGGAGAACTTGATAGAATTGTTGCAGGTGTG
>VDFB02381480.1:0-14798 GCA_007258455.2 Sequoia sempervirens | reverse complement strand
ATAGTTTTTCTTTTCTTAGCATGCCCAATGGGACCAAACTTAAATGAATCCAATTTTTAGAAGGGTGTATGAGCCATTGGCTTGTTACTAGGTTCCAAACAACAAATAATCCTAGTTTATTAGTACCACTAGTAGGGACAGTACAACCCATGACCCAATTAGTGAATGTTTTTCTTCCTCCTCCCTTTCCGCTAGCCATGTTGGCTATGGCTAACATAAATTATGTGGTATGGGACACCAAAATCCCTCTTGTTGCACCAGTAGCGCTTGTCATATGGGCTACTATCCTAGTTTTTTCCCTAAAGGCTATACCTAAATTCACTAGAAATGGATCAAGAACACCATCTAAACATTTGCAACATGTTACAAACATATGTATGGTACATGGGGTTACAACCCAAAATGTGGTGTTAAGGTTGCTTGCCGCCTCTTTTAGGGGCAAGGAACTAGATTGGTACCACACGTTGCAAGAAAACACTATCAGTACCTGGTATGAGCTCGAGGAGCCTTTCTATCAAATATTTTTGAATGAACGAGACCGATCATCACTATATTATCAACTATCAGTTATAAAGTAGGCCTCGTATGAAGCCATGACTAACTTTAATGCTCGGTTCCATATGAGCTGGTAGAGGATTCAAGTTGATATTTTCCCACCACCTGATCTAGCATTCATGTTCTACTTGAAGTCTATCAATCCCAACATTTCAATGATGATCTAGTCTCTTGGCAGAACCACACTACCGGTCACATATAGCATCACTGTCAAGGCATAGAACAATTCAATAGACGCTGGGAAATTTCCCCCTCAACCCATCATTCCTATATTCCCAAAAATATTGGTTCCTGCTTAGGAGATTCCTTCTACCAGCGCATTGACTCCTCTTCAATCCATGTACACACATCTGAGCGCACCGCAAAATTTTGCCTCTACATCCAACTCTTCAAAAGAGGAAATGAGCGAGTTCAAAGAAATGTTGCAAACTATTGTCAATGAGATAACCATTATCAAGCATAACTAGGTTGTACCTCTGAAGACCACCTACTAGAATTATCAAGGTGGAAGGTCCTCTTACCAATAAAACTAGTTTGAAGGAGGTGGTCATGCCAATCCGCAAGTGCAAAAAACAAATCAAATAGTACCTCGGTACCCACTCCACTACAAAGCGCCAACCTAAGTTCGAGTAGAGAGCTGATATAATGAGGCCTCAATGATAGGTTGCCTCAATCACCTAAAAGAAAGGAGGTGATGTGTAGATTGGGGAATGATGCCCCCTCAAGAGAGTTGTGGCCTAAATAGGGTTTGGAGGGTCTCTTGAAAAGAAAAGGTGAATGAGAAGATGATGTGTCAAGTTGAAGGATGAATCATGTGAGATGATCAAGTAGAGATGATGTATACACCATGATTGGATGATAAAAAATGATGCATATGGATTTGACATATGCTAATTGATGTCAATTTGATAATTTGATTGGATTAGATGACACATTGAACACTAGGTGTACATGTTGGATGGGGATGTCTCTAGATGATTAGGTTAGTTATATGAATTCTAGTTTTTTTTAAAAAAAATCAAAGAATTCTGATTTATTTATAAAAAATCAAACCCCATCTAGTAAAAAGTCCAAATTATTTGAAATAGTTCATAAAACAAAGATAAATGAAGATCAGATTGAACTTTAATTTAAGTGCACATTTATAAATCATTTCCATATCCATGGATCTAATCCTCAACTAAATTAGTTTTGGAAAAGCTTACCCTGCTCTACGGTCTACCGTGTGAAGGAGGTAAGCGTGTTTGACAATCCAAAAAGTTTGGTAGTGCACATTAAAATCAGACTGTCAATGTCTACCTGCATATGCCATTCAAATCTAATCTTTGTCAATCTCTGTCAAATTTAATTTGTGCCAATTCCTCCGGTATATGATATTTAAATCTAATCTCCGTCGACGCCCTTTTCTTCTGGAGCGTAGAAAAAAGTGGTCATGTTGATGGGATGTTATAAATGGCAAGCGGCGAGTACAGAGAAAAACAAGCATATAAGACAAACAAGTATTGAACTCGGAACCCACTAAGAAAGAATGAAAGATATATAAAGCTTTCCAAGGCTCCCCGAATTCTTATTAAAAAGCTGCCCACCCACTTGCAATGGTCAAGGTAGTGACTCGTGAGTGTTCTCTTCGATAATGACAAATGCAAAAAAATCTACGGACGGCTCTTCAAAAAATATCTACCTACTCTCTCGATTTTATGGTTGCAATTCTTTTGCCATTTCATAAACTTGCATATTAACTCAGAAACAACAACTAAAAAGCTGTCCACTCACGTGAAATGGTCAGAATTCCACCCAGTCAAATTGAACAGTCTTCCGCCAAACCAAATCAAACTAGAAATTCTGCAAAATAAATTATGACATTTCATTATCATCATTATAGTCTTATAAGTAAGAGTATTAGGGTTTTATAGCTTCCTAGATTTTTGTTTAGTTCTTATATATTTTTTATTATATATATATATATATATATTATATTTTGTCAATTTAGTGTTTTTTTGTTTTGTCTTTTTTGAAATTTAAGTATTCTTTTTGGTCTATATTTTCTTGAAAAAAAGCGGATGACTTTATCGACATTGACGATGACGGATGATCTGACAGGTTTCTCGAGACTTATCTTTGACTTTATTCTTTTTATCTTTGTGTTGCCTACTTTGAGTGAAATTAACCTCGACAAAACACTTATGTACATACAAAAACACATAAAAACATACATAAAAACATGCATGATGACATGATGTAGTGCCGGGCCCAACGCAGAAGCCGTCGGAGGGAAGCAGAAGTAAACGGATATATTTATTTTGCAACTTGCGCGGAGGACAGACGTTTGGGAGGATGAGGGAAGTCACGAAGATGGCCGGATGAAATTTTAAAAACAAAGCGGGAGTTTTTAAACACCGGGACAATACAAACAGAGCGGGAGTTTTTAAACACCGGGACAATACAAACAAAGTGGGAGTTTTTAAACGCCGGGGGTTGACGCAGGAGCTTTTCAAAATTTTGGTTTTGGTTTACAGTTAATGGGAAAAGCCGATTATGTTGAACAGGAAGAGGCATTGTGGGGGCAACAAGAATGGAAGAGAGGATTAATCACCACCTTTGTAGTTAAGTCTGAAGAAAGAGGATTTGAAGATCCTTTTTCTTTGGTTAGAATGCATGTATCGACATTGATTGTTGCAGCTAACTGGGTGTTGAACGCTAATTTTCCGTTATTGCAATGTACCTGCATTTGTGCATGTCCAAAAGAGATCTCCTAGTTCCGTTTCTTTTTACACTTTAAATTCAAAATATGCGCCAAGAAATTACATGTTTAAACCAAAATGCATGCCAGATTGGTTTGCCTTTTTATTCGCAAATGTCATATTTCTAACACATCTGAATCTTTCTATATCCAGATCAAAGATAAGCATAAGCTCTAATAAATGTGATTTAGTAATGCAAGGTGTAATTGTAATTCGTGCGAATAATACATCTTGTAAGTATGAATTTATTGATGTGATTCTCTCTATGAATGTACCACACTGTCGTTGTGACACTATCTGAAACCTTTAATTGATTTTGAATCAAATCTTTGTAAATGGTAGATAGAAAAATGGAAGAATTTGAGGAAATGCGCTTGATACAACTTCTGTTATAACTGTTTGTCTTCAAATAACCTTCTAGAACTGCTTTTTTTGCCATCATATACTTGTAAAAACCAAAATTTATAATATCACTATCGTAGCTGCTTCAGAATTATGTTTGCCGTCTGTTGTTGTGTAGAAACCATTCTCTTTATATTGGCATGCACCTACAGATTATCACCTTGATTATCAAAACCTTCAAACAAGCATGTCTAGAACTCCTAGATGTGTGCTTATACTCTCATTTGAAATCAATTTGGCCTTTGTGAGTTGCATGCTTATCTCCTTAGCGTGAGCCCATAACTTGATGTTCAAATTTACTTCCCCATTTGTATTGAAAGTCTCCATTGTGAGGTGCATGCTGGCCCTTGTCATACGCACCTCAAATAAATTTCAACTATGAATTTCTGCATTAGAAGTGCATGCTTCTCCTTAGGCACAAGCCTAATAACTAATTTTTCATATCAGTTTAAATAGAGAAAATATTTATCATTCAGGGATGCCATTCTAGCTTTGGTACATACCTTTGCAAAAGCTTGCATTTTCCTTTAATTCTATCTTCTTTCAAGTGTGCCCTTGAAAGTTGAAAACACACCTTTGAATATTTCTTTGATTTTGAACTTAATTGTCTCCTCGTAGTTGTAGCTTCCTCATTTGGATGCAAACTTGTGTTAGCACTCCTTAATAAGGTGTGTTCTTCAATCTCCACTTGCGATTTTGTATTAGACTTATTGAACATTTGGCATCCTTTGCATAGGTGAATCCTTATACCTTAGGTGCACACTTGTATAGGGTTTTTTGATTAATCTTTGAACTTTGAAATTTCAACTTTTACCCATGCCTTAGAACATTTTGACATCGAATCTTTCCTCCTTTGTTTATCATGCACCTTATAGTATGGAAGGACTTTTTTGAAAATCACCTTCCCTTTGGTGAGGTGTGTGCCTATACCCTAGGTGTGCCCATGTGAATTGTCCTTAGAACCTTCTTGATTTTGAATCCAATCCCATTTGATGAGGTGTGCCCATGAGCTACATTCTTAAACAAATTTCTCACTTGAGAACTTCTTTCCTCCACCACTATGAATGATATGCTAGAGTAGATCAAAAGAAGTAAGGGCATGAATCATGTGTAGCAAAAATCCATGCTTCCAACTGGTGGCCTCTCTAATAAATTCAAGCCCTTGTGGTTCTACAAACTAAGACATGGGACAAAGATGTTGCTCTTAAGTAAAAATGGCAACTTAGATGTCATGAAGAACAATGAAAATCATCAATTTGACCTTAGGTTAAACCCTCAAGCATAAAAAGACATGCTAAAACCTTTAAAATTGTATTTCATTTTCTTCATATGATCAAAAAATAAATGCATAGTATAATTGGAGGTTGGAAAAATCAATGTCAGTTATCAATTAGTTCATTGTGCTTGTTCAAAGATCAAGGGCAAAGAGGTCGATGAGGATTTTTTGGTGGGGTATACACAAAACTAACAAAATTGAGTTGAGGAGTAACCAACCATTAGGGTATTTACATGTAGAGAGTTTTACAACAGTACACATGGGTTGCAAGTTTCATAACACCCCATGTTTTTTAGCCTATAATTTTACAAAACAGTAAGAATGTAATGACTTTTTTTTTTGTTATTTACATAGTAGGAATGTACAATGAAATTCACCTTCAAAATTTATAACAAGTCTTAAAGTTAGGGTAAAAATTATGTTTCAATTTCTTCATATGTTCAAAAAATAAATGAATAGTATAATTGAAGGTTGGAATACATGATGGGTTTTGAGTAGATGGTTTATGAAACCTACAACCAATGCATTATCTATCTCATTCACTTTGGTATACTTCTTTTCAAGCAATTTTAGAGCAGATTCCTTTTTCATTTCATACATTCTATTACCTGTTGTTCTAGTTGGCATTGACAAGATCTCATGAGGCTTCATGTTCAAAACTTTAGTGATTTGCACCCTTGCATAATGAGAAAATATGGGTTGTTGATATTGAGTTGCACAAAATGAAATGGGTTTTGTACATGTGAGGGTTGTGCAAAGTGGCCATTGATCTAGCACTTATTTCTCCCTCCCACAACAACATTGGTAACATAATGTAAGGTACCTTCAAATATTACAACAAATCTTAGTTAGAGGAAAAAATGTATTTCACTTTCTTCATATGATTGAGAAAAAAAATGGTTCAAATATTTACAGGTTGGAAAACACAATGGGTTTTGAGTTATTTCATTTTGATGTTCAAAGCTAAGTGGTGGAGAGAAAGGAGAGGATTTACAGGTGGGGGATACATAAAACTAGCCAAATTTGGGCTGAGGGAAGAATAACCAATTGGGTTGTTGTGTGTTTAGGGTTCTAAAATTGCATGTGGGTTGCAAGGTTTTATAACGCCCAATGTATTCTAACCTACAGTTTTATAAAACAATATGGATGCAATTAAAAACAAAAATATTTAGATAGGTGGAATGTTTAATGTAACCTACACCTTCAAAATTCCAATAACAATTATTAGTGACAGTAAAATTGTGTTTTAATTTCTTCATATGATTGAAAAATAAATGCACAAAATAATTACATTTCGGAAAACACAATGTGGGTTGTCTATTACATCAATTTGCATGTTCAAAGCTAAACGATGGAGAGCACGGGGAGGAGTTTCATTTTGGGGATACATAAAACTAACCAAATTGAGCTAAGGGGTGACTAACCTATTGGGTTGTTATGTGTTTACTATTTTAAAATAGTATGTGGATTGTAGGTTTCATAACACCGAGTGTTTTACAACTTGTAGTTTTACTTAACATTATGAATGTAATAAAAAAAATTGTTATTTAAACAATAATAATGCAACCTAAAAAATGTATCACAACTAATAGTTTGAGTAAAATTTGTATTTTAATTTTTTCATATGATTGAAAAATAAATGTGCAAAATAATGGAAGGTTGGAAAACATAGTGGGTTGTGATTTTTTTCATCATGCTTGTTCAAAGCTCAAGGGTGGAGAGATTAGGGAGGAGATATAGGTTGGGGATACATAAAACTAACCAAATTGACCTAAAGGGAAATAAATGTGCAAAATAATGGAAGGTTGGAAAACACAATGGGTTGTGATTTTTTTCATTGTGCTTGTTCAAAGCTCAAGGGTGGAGAGATAGGGAGGAGTTACGGGTTGGGGATACATAAAACTAACCAAATTGACTTGAGGGGTGACTAATCAACTAGGTTGTTATGTGTAGAGAGTTTTACAACAGTGTGTGGGTTGCAGGTTTCATAACACCAAGTGTTTTCCAACCTCCAATTTTAGAAAATAGTATTAATGTATTTAAAACATTTTGTTATTCACACAACATGAGTGTAATGAAAGTCATCTTCAAAATTTACATTTAATGTAGTTTAAACTTTTATATGTTGTGCAACAACACCTTTTACTTTTGATCTATTAAAATGCTTTACATGATCATTATAGGTAAATTGAACATTTCCTAATTGAGCCTCGAGGTGCCTAATATCATTATTCAACTTTTGAACTACCTTAAATTCTTGCAAACACTCTTTTTCTAATGTACTCTACATGCACCCTTCTTCATAAGAAACACCTTCCATTGTTGTCTTCATTTTCTCAACTTCATTTCCTTTAGATTCCAGCTCTCTCTCAACAACATGGACCTTCTTTTCTTTTAAAGATAAAATATTCTTCTTATCTTTTACTTCCTTTTCTAAGTGGTTAATTTTATTCTTCTATTGTTTTGCAACAGTTTCAACACCTCCAACTATTTCTTTTTTTTACTCAAATTTGAATTTTCCTTTTCCTTATCATATATTTCCAATTGTATTTGTTCCATAGAATTCTTAAGTTTAGGAATCTTTGAGTTCATTTGTTCAACTACACTTAGAAAATTATCTCATTTCTTTGCTTGCAGAAATTCATATGCAATACAAAACCTCTTGAGTTTATTCACTTTTGCATTGACATTTTCCCATTGCATATACTACACACACCTTCCTCATCTTCTAAAGAATGAGAAGAATCTCTTCGGTCCATACATTGTCTATCTGAGCATTCACTTTGGTCTACTTCTTTTCATGTGTTTTTAAAGCATATTCCTTTTTCATTTTATACATTCTAGTACATGTTGCCTCCAATTACACATTTCCATTTTACCATTACAAATACTGAACATGCTCCTCTCCATGTCTCCCTTATTTCCACTCTCTCTCCCTTTATCCCTCCCATACTACCTTCCTATACCTCTCCATGCCCCCATTCCTCTATACTTCTCTCTATTGAGCTCCTCTCTCACCATCCCTCCTAACCTTCCTCTCCCTCCCTTTGTTCATCTTTTCCCTCTCTCTCTCTTTCCACCTACCCCTCCCTTTATCAATCACTCCCTCCTTCCCTCTCTCCCTACCTCCATCCCTCCCACCCCACATCTCTCTCTCTCTCTCTCTTACACACACACACACCACCTCTCTCTACCTCTCTCACCTACCTAGATCCCTCTCTCTACCTATCTCTTTCTATTTTTTTCAACTTACCTCTCTCTAACTACCTCTCCTTATCTCATTCACTTTGTTCTACTTATTTTCATGTGCTTTTAGAGCATATTTATTTTTTCATTTTATACATTCTAGTACTTGTTGCCTCCAATTCTACATTTCCATTTTCCCATTGCATATAGTGAACATGCTCCTCTCCATGTCTCCCTTATTTCCTCTCTCTCTTTATCCCTCCCATTCTACCTCACTATACCTATCCCTCCCCCCATTCCTCTATACTTCTCTCTATCACTCCTCTCTCACCATTCGTCCTAACCTTCCTCTCCCTCCATTTTTCCATCTTTCCCCCCCCTCTCTCTCTTTCCACCTACCCCTCACTTTATCACTCTCTCCCTCCTTTTCTCTCTCCTCTCCATCCCTCCCACCCCACATCTCCCTTAGTCTACCTACTCCTCTCTCTCTCACACACACGCACACACCACCTCTCTCTACCTCTCCCACCCTACCTAGATCCCTCTCTCTACCTACCTCTCTCTATTTTGTTCACCTTACCTATCTCATAGTTTGAAATTCAACTTGAAAATGTTCTAGATTAGATAAGCATTGTTGATGTATCTTATGCCTACTAAAATATAAAGAGGTATTATCATGTTGAAACTGTTTTGGATTGAAAAAAAATTGTTGATATATCTTATTCCTACATTATGGAGCATTAAAATAGATAGGTAGTTATCCTTGCATATTTAAAGTATTACTTTTCAAACTATCTTAGGTTCAACAATCTATTTATAAGCATAATTCTCTTAATACCTACCTAATTAAAAATACTAGAAGATATAACTTAAAATATAATTCCAATGGATGTCCTTTGGGATTTAAAATGACTACTTCAACACCATGTGATAAAACTGTGACTAAAGGATCCAGTTAAGGATTATCCAACCATACAATCAATTACACAAACACTCACAATAGAATTCAATGACATAATAAATTAACAAAAATATGAATTATTAATTCATATAATTTCATTTTCTATCTTTTCTCAAAGGCTTACAACATGAGACCTCAACCTTTAATGAATCACATACACAACCACTATATATAGAATATAATATTTTGAGTTGGTGTGTGATATAATACTCTTCATAATGTGCTACTAAACTTCACCAATATTAAGAAAAAAATATCTTTTGGAGCTATTAAGAAATCACCTTTGAGTCATGACCAATGATATTTATATAGAGAGTGCAAGAAATTATTTTGAATTATAATGTAATGTGCAACAAGAATTTGTATGTAGAAAATGAAATGAAAATATTCTTAATAAGAAACCATCAATTCAAGAACTTTAACATTGTTAAAGATAGAAAAGAGAATTAGATAGATATTGGGAAAGTAGAGAGGAAGAGGAGATATAAGTGCTATAAATTCATCATCAACAATGGTAGAAAAGAGAAGTAGATAAATATTGAGAGAGTAGAAAGGGAAGGGGAGAGAGAAGTAGATAGAGGGGGGAAGTTGGGAAGGAGGGAGATGTAGGTAGAAACAGAGGTGGGATGGGATGGATTAAGGGAAAGGTAGGTAGAGAGGGAGAGGGTGAGTGGAGATAGAGATAGGGAGGGAGGGAGAGAGAGGGAAAGAGGAAGGTGTAGGAAGAGAGGTAAGGGTGTGTGTGAGGGAGAGAGGGAAGGAGGGAGATACAGGGTGGTAAAGTGGGAGGGATAGAAGGACCCAAAATATACTTAGTAGGAGGGGGAGATATGATGTTGGATTATGGGACATAGGCACCCAATTTGGATTTATAGCTTCAAGGAGGGATATGGATAGGGATAATGTTTTTGAGCTAGTATAATGGAGGGGGATGGTGACAAATGGTTTGGAATAATCATATAACACATAATGTATTGACTTAAGAGATTCTTCTTTCTCTTGAGAAGTTGGAATTGAAAAGGAATTTGAAGAAGTAGACCAAAGTGAATGAGTAGATAGTGTATTGATTGAAGAGATTCTTCCCACTCTTGAAAAGTTGAGGAAGGTGCATGTACAGTATGTGCAATGGGAGAATGACAATGTAGAAGTGGATAAAATCAAGAGGTTTTGTATTGCATATGAATTTTTGTAAGTAAAGAATGTGAGAGATGATGTTAAAATTAGAGTTGAACAAATGAACTCAAAGATTCTTGAACTTAAGAATTCCATGGAACAAATACAATTGGAAATAGATGACAAGGAAAAGAAAAATTAGATCTAAGTGCAAAAAAAGAGAATCAGTTGGGTGGAGACATGAAAGGCTTATCTAAAAAGGTAGACAAGTCTTTTAAATAACTTTTTAAAAGAAACATCTACATTCTCTAATCGTAAAAACACCCTCAAAGCTAAGAAAAAAGTGGCTACAAAGCTACATAAAAGTATTCAAGACATTGAAAACTCTATCCAAGAAAGGGATGTTTCTATCCTAAGGGTAGATGAGGGAGCAACTAATCTAAAGATTCTAGTAAAAGATATGAAAAAATGTTAGAAGATCATGACAATGAATAGTAGGGGGTGTTAATAGATAAGAGCAATGGAGATGAGGGAAAAATTGTGTTGCATCTTTTCCTCACTCTCTCTACCTACCTCTCCATGTCTCCTTTATTTTAGGCTAATATGCATCTAAGAATGAATACAATGTTATACTAAATTCCAAATAAAACCTTACCTTTCTCTACCTACCTCTCCATGTCTCCCTTATTTTACCTCTCTCTCAGGTCTCTCCCACTCCCTCTCTCTTAGGTCCATTGGGATTTAAAAACAATGTCCCCTCTCAATTATTTCTTTATGAAATTTTTTTGTTTCGTATGCACCAAAAATGTAATGAAGTCCACCTTAAAATTTTAGAACTTTTTGCTATAGTAAAAATGGAATTTCACTTTCTTCATTTGATTGGAACAAAAAAATGCTCACATTTCTTGTAGTGTTGGAAAACACACTATCCCCTATTAGTTGTTTCCTTGTGAATTTTTTTTGTTTTGTACACACCAAGAATGTAATGAAGTCCACCTTCAAATTTTAGAACTCTTTGGTACATTAAAAATATAATTTCACTTTCTTTATCTAATTGAAACAAAAATATGCTCACATTATTTGCAGTGTTGAAAAATACATTGTCCCTTGTCAGTTATTTCCTTATGAAAAGTTATTTATTTTTCAAACATATGCAGAAATTCAAACATAATTTTTACTCTAAGACTTGTTATAAATTTTGAAGGTGAATTTCATTGCATTCCTACTGTGTAAGTATCAAAAGGTTTTTCATTACATTCTTATTATTTTGTAAAATTATAGGTTGGAAAACACTGTGTTATGAAACCTGCAACTCATGTATTGTTGTAAAACCCTCTACAAGTAACAACCCAATTGGTTAGTCACCCCTCAACCCAATTTGATTAGTTTTATGTATCCCCACTTACAAATCCTCCCCAAGATCTCCACCCTTGAGAGGTAGGTAGAAAGAGAGGTGGATTGGGATGGATTGAGGGAAAGGTAGGTAGAGATGGAGAGGATTAGTGAAGTATCTTTAGAAATATATACAAGACTAAATATAAGTATCTTTAGAATATCCAAATCAATATAAAAACTTGCAATTGTAGAAATAACATAAGGTAGTTGGTAAGTGAGCAATGCTTGTTAAATTTTAAAAAAGGTGCATATCATGAGCAAGTATTACATCATGTTAAAGATATATGTCATTTATTTTTGTTAAAGTGAATGAGATAGATAGTGTATTGACTAAAGAGATTCTTCTCGCTCTTGAGAAGTTGAGGAAGGTGCATGTGTAGCATGTGCAATAGGAAAATGGCAATATAGAAGTGGATAAAGTCAAGAGGTTTTGTATTGCAAATGAATTTTTGCAAACAAAGAAAGTGAGAGATGATGCTATAAGTGGAGTTGAAAAAATGAAGTCAAAGATTCTCGTAACTTAAGATTTTCATGGAACAAATACAATTAGAAATAGATGATAAGGAAAAGGAAAAATAAAATCTAAGTGCAAAAATGAGAGAATCATTTGGCTAGTGACATGATATCTTATCTAAAAAGGTAGACAAGTCTTGTAAAGAACTTGTTAAAAGAAACATTTGAACTCTCTAATCATAAAGACACTCTAAAATTGGAGGTTGGAAAACATTGGGCTTTATGAAACCTGGAACCCACATATTGCTATAAAACACTCTACACATAACAATCTAATTAGTTAATCATCCCTCAGGTCAATTGGTTAGTATTCTACTAGCAATGGTATGGGTGGAAGCAAATGGAAATGGTATATAGTTTTCTTATTTTATTTCTTTGTTCATGGAATTAATTCCACCAAATCCATAAATTATGGGGAACCATTGTTTATCCATTCCATCTATCAGTAACTTCATACTCACGAGTAGAAAAAAAAGATATTTTTGTCTAACAATGTTATGGTTGTCCCTTTATCACTCACTCCCTCCTTTCCTCTTTCTCCCTTCCTCCAACCCTCTCACCCCACATCTCCCTCATTCTACCTAACCCTCTCTCTCTACCTCTATCTCCTACCCTCTCTCTCTCACACACACCCTCTTAGGCCTCTCTCTCTCTCTCTCTCTCTCTCTCTCTCTCTCTCTCAATGGACCTAAACATGAGTGAAGAAAAGACAAACATTTATCATGGTGAGATTTTTATAAATGTGATGTGATTCTCTTTTTTTGCACTTAGATCTAATTTTTTTCTTTTCCTTATCATTTATTTCCAATTTTATTTGTTGCATGGAATTCTTAAGTTCAAGAATATTTGAATTCATTTGTTCAACTTCACTTATAGCATCATTTGTCACTTTCTTTTCTTGTGAAAATTCATGTACAATTGATACAAAACCTTATATCTACTTATCAATCCCCTTCCCTCTCTACTTTCCCTATCTACCTCCTTCACCCTCTCTCTCCCTCTCTCACACACAACTTCTCTCCACTATCTCTCTCTACCTACCCCTCCCTTCCTCCCTAGCTCTCTATATACCTTCCTCACCTACTCTACCTCTCTTTATCTCCCTCCTTGCCTCTTTCTCTTCCTCCCTCTATCCTTCCCACCCTACCACTCCCTATCTTAATCCTTCCCTTTTTCTCTTCCTCTCTCTATCCCTCCCACCTTACCACTCCCTATCTCCCTCCTTCCCCCTCTCTCTCCCCCTCCATCACTATGTGCAATGTGCAAATGGAAATACAAAAGTGGATGAATTATCCTTATCATAACATACCTTGATATTCCTTTTCATGATCTTCTAACTTATTTTTCATATCTTTCACTTGAAACTTTAGATCAACTTCCCTAATCAACCCTAAGGAAAACAACATCCTTTCCTTTGATAGTGTTGTCAATGTCTTGAATACTTTTATGTATCTTTGCAACTGCTTTTTGCTCAAATAGGGAATTTATATCTATCTCTCCCTCCTTCCCTCTTTCAATCTCTCCACCTTCCTCCTCACCTCTCTACTTCTCTCTCTATCTCATATATCTATCACCTCTCTCATTTCTCTCTCTCTCTCCCTTTTCCTCTCTACTCTCTTTCTCTTTATATCACTTCTCTCTCCCTCCCTCCCTCCCTCACACACATTCAACCTCTCTCCATCTACCACTCACATTATCCCTCCCTCCCTCCTTCCCTCTCTCTCACTCTCTCTATGAATACCTCTCACATCCCCTCTCTCTATATGTATCTCTATCCCTCCCACCTTAACACTACATATCTCTCTCCTTTCCCTATTTATCTCTCCATTAGGTTAAACCTTAAACCCTTAACCATAAACCTAACATCTATAATCATTGCATTAATTTATTAGGTTAATTTTAGGCTAATATAAATTTATTAATCTAAGGTAAAGAGAGGCCCAGATGTAGGGAGATAGGAAGTGGTAGGGTGGGAGGGATAAAGGGAGGGAGTAAAAGAGGGAAGAAGAAAGATAGGGAGTGGTAGAGTCAAAGATTATTTAACTTAAGAATTGCATGGAACAAATACAATTATAAAAATATGAAGAGCATTGTATTACTTATCAACTCAAAAGATTATAATTTATACATTAGTTGTGTTTGTGATTAAAGTTATGATTAAGTAATTTAAAGAAAAATGAGAAATCTAGAGAATGCACTCTTTATTGAACAATTTGTGGATGAACAAGAAGAGGAAGATATAATTTTTTCAAAGATATTGAAAACTATTTCAAAAAATTATAAAGGACTTGAAATTTGGTGTAGTAAAAATGGTATTTCCCTTTCTTCATCTGATTGTAACAAAAAAAAGCTCACATTATTTGTAGTGTTGGAAAACACACTGTCCCTTGTAAATTATTTCCTTATGGTTATTTTTTTGTTTTACACACCAACAATGTAATGAATTCCACCTTAAAATTTTAGAACAACTCTTTAGAATAAAAAAGACATTTCACTTTCTTCATTTGATTGTAACAAAAAAATGCTCACATTATTTGCAATGTTGGAAAATACACTATCCCTTATCAATTATTTCCTTATGAATTTGCAATGTTGGAAAACACACTATCCCTTGTCAATTATGTAATGAAGTCCACCTTCAAATTTTAGAACATTG
>VDFB02381479.1:0-24114 GCA_007258455.2 Sequoia sempervirens | reverse complement strand
TATCTCAAACAAAGACACAAATGAGAAAAACAAAAGGAGAAGTGATGTTAGCGGTCGAACAAAGCGGACTTGGAACTTTAACAAAGTTCCCAATTTGGTTTCCATTCTGATTCCACTTCCGCTAGAAGCAAAGAAAACAAAAAGAAAAAGAAACAAACGAAAACCCAAAGGAGGAAACCATCACAAAGGCCCAACACAAGCAAAGCAATGAAAAAATAGATAAGGCAAGGAGCGAAGCCATAACCATAACAAAAACTAGACTAGGAACTTTGGAAAAATTTCTAAGTCCAGTTTCAGCCCACGTTCTGAACCTGCGGAAACAAAAGAAACAAGGTCTTAGGAGGAAAAAGAACCAATCCTAAGACCCAAACAAAACACCAAGGACAAACAAAAACACGGAGGACCCATTTTGACCAAAAAAAATGGGGTGGTTATGCAAGGCATAACAATACCCTTCTACTCCTTGTCATGTAATAGTTGTAGAATCTTAAAACATTCTCACAATTACATGTTTTAAACTTTCTTCAAATCATTTTCTCTAATGCAAGGAGCTCATTTTTCCTCACCTACCTTGGCTCATTTTTATCATGCACAAATTGGGGGAAAGAATTTGATAGCCTTGTCCTAGTAATGGATCTGTCATTTTCCCTTTGGCTAGTTTCCTACCTTCCATTTATACCAACCGAGATTGGGAGGCAGACGACCTGCTTTAGTTTGACTCACTTGTGCCTTTCTATTCTTTTGTTTCTTCTTTTGTTTCTTTATGTGATTACATGTGTGTAATGTGATCCTCCATGATGTTTCATTTGATGTTCCTCTCTCTTTTGTGCATTCTTCTATATGTACCCTCATTCTTCTCTATTTTTTAATTATCTTTTCATTTGTCTTGTGTTTACCTTTTGTGGATGACAGAAGGTGTCAAGACATTTAAGTCTCTTCCACATTGACCCAAATGCTTTTCTTTTCATTTGTCTTGTGTTTTCCTTTTGGGGATGATGTAAGGCGTCGAGGCATTTAGGTCTCTTCCATGTTGACCCAAAAGCTTTTCTTTTCATTTATCTTATGTTTTCATTTTGGGGATGACACAAGGCATCAAGACATTCATGTTTCTTCCATGTTGACCTGAAAGGTTTTTCTTTGTTTTCACTCTCTTTGTGTCATTCTTCTAGTTCTTTGAGTATTTGGGGAATGATGACAGTTCCATGCTCTATGACAACATTGTAGCATAGACATATTGACCCTAAATCCATAGATCTCTTATGTGTTTTTGGGCCCAACCCTTCCTATTTCATGATGCAACTTGCTTGGAAACATATGACTTGGCATAGGGTTTTTCGAGGAAGGCTCTCATGTCTTAGGAAAAAAAAAATTGGCTACTTTAAAGCAATTTCCCATAGAAATGGTATAGCAACTGCTTTAAAGTGGGGGCATACATCGATGAAATCTTTTGGAAAATTTCAAGGCATGATTTTCCTTTTCTCTTGTGATGTGTCCTCTTCTTGGTGGTTTCATTGGGTTTGATTCCATCCAAGAGTGTACAATATACTATCATGGCATGAAGTGAACAAGGCATCCCATGGGCGATGATCTAACACTTTTGATTTGTCCTCTCTTGGAGAGATTAGGCATAATGCTCCCTAAGGGGAAGACTGTTACACGAACAAAGTGAAATCCCCTTTTAAGAAAACTTTTTACATGACATTCAAAAACATTTACAAAATAATTTTCAATGTGGTGTCTTATTGAAGTTGTCAGGAGGATAACTTTGGTATAGTATGAGAGGCTAATATGATTCTCTCATTTACCACCTCGTTGGGATAACTCACCTAGTGGACAAATTGAGGTTCCACTACCCTAGAATGAGAAAACACATATTTTGGGACAACTCACCTATTGGAAAGACTGAGGTTCCACTACCCTAGAGTGAGCAGCATATGTTATGGACAAACAACCATTGCCTCACACCGCATTGAATCGGTTGTGCTTGAACTTTTTTTTTGTTTTTATTTTACTTGGCATTTTATAGGGTATGATCATGTATCTTTGTTATTGCTGCATACTTAAGTGTCTTGGATGTCTACTTTAGTATGAGTTTGATGTAGTACCCCTCCGCTTTTGGTCCCTCGCAACATGTGAGTAAGTGGTTTATTTGTGCCTTGTGAGGTCATGTTGTTTTTTCGATTAATGTTGTTTCTTATATAACAGAGTATTGAGATTTACTACACATTTACATTTAAAGATTCAGGCCATCTTTCTAATTTACTGTATATCCTTGTTCATTGAGGAATTTTGTTGCAGTTCAATTTAGAACTAAAGGTTAGAGAGTGTGTTATTGCTTATTTTTTTCTTCTAAATATGTTTGTGTTTGAAGTATTATTTTAAATAAAGATGTTAAACATTTGTTACATATAACTATCCTTTCATTATACAACATTAATTATGAGGTTAATATAATTTGGAGGGTATATTCACTCCCTTAATTTTGTGATTCATTGGTAATCTACCACACTAGATATAAGAGTCCCTGGTGTAGTTATAGAATATTAAGAATGAGTCATGGATGTATAATGATATCTATGGTTAAAATAATTTTCAAGGGTTGTATTAAACATTCTAATATATACATATACTTGCTTCTTAGTTTGATTTAAGGAAATATTTATATAATATTATGACTCCAACAATACTTGCAATTTATTACATCTTTATTATGATATATTACCCTTTTGTTTTTGCTAAGAATAGACTTACTATCTTGAAGAGAATTGTTCTATAATACCAAAATGAGATCAATTATTTTGTGATTCAATGATATAAACATTATAAATATTAAAATAAATATTAAGAATAAATATATATAAAATTTGAGATAATAAATAAAACTTACAAAAGCTTCTAAAAGAATAACACATGTCCTTGCTTTACCTCCACTTGGCTTCATGCATTCTCTCCTGCTTTCCACGTGCTTGGTCTTGGTTTCCACTTTTTGCATGCCCTCTACATGGTACGTTGGCATTATTTTGGGAGAGGAAATTTCGTATAGGAAAAAAGTTGGGGGAAGGATAACATTTCAGGGATTACATTCCTCAGAGGCATTCGGTCAAATAGTTTAGATATCCTATTTCAGGCTCCTACATTTTTGGCATATATATCTAAAAACATAGAACACTAGGGGGGAGGATAGGGTGTTGCACCTGCAAACGACATCTGCAAGTATGTTCTACTCGCTATTTTCATTGTGCATTTCCTATAATCTAAGAATTCATGAGACCATTCATTTGGGAGATTTTATTAATAGATCCAGTTCCCTATCTTTACCTCCAAGCTTTGTATTATGGTCAAAACTCCTTTGTTCATATTCTGCATTCATTGCATTCCTTAAGATTACATTTTTAATGGCACCCTATCAAACAATAAAAAACAAAAATTGTCTTGTAACAGTAGAAGTATAGAATCATCATGATTTGCGATTATTTCACTCCACGAGATCACACATCTGAATAAATATTTCCAGCAGTTCACTCATCTCTCCCATCGTGCCATTTCCATGCCTTGGTTGTACCTACACATGCAAGGTATTATGTCAAATAGTTTGCATGCCTTGTCTATGCTCTGCTTTTATTTGAGGTATTCTGTCATTAATTCATGTGTCTTGGGCTCTGCATTTTTCATACTTGTCTACTAGGATAGTGGTAACTTCAACCTCTGATAAAATTTCCTCTTTATGCTTCAATGGATGTCCATTTCCCCTCCCAACGCTTCCTTTTCAGCACAGGCATCAAAGATGCTTGCAACGTTATCAAATTTGGTTTTTTTTTTGACACCTTCCAATTGCAATTTTTTGAAAGTTTCTAAAGCCTTTTTACTAAATCCTTTTTGCACATACCCTGTAATCAGCTTTTCATGAGACCACATTTCTTTGAGGCATTTTGTCCAAACAATTCACACTCCTTGTTTATGCGCTCACACTCTACCTGCGTTTATATCTAGGGGTTGTTGGTGTGTGAAGTATGGGAAGCCCTCATCCACTAAACCTTCATGACTACGCACACCTAGAACTCACACAAAGCTTACAGTGTTAGGATGTGTTACAAAGTGTTTCACTAATTTTAAGATTTTGAGAGATTCCCTGCAAAATCCATTTTTGTGCACATTCTGAAATCGTTGTATTTCATTCCATGAGAAGACATCTCTTGAGAGATTCTGTAAAACAGTTCGCATGCCTTGTCTTTGTGCCACAGTTTCCATACATGTCTTCCAACGCGGTTGCAACCACAACATCTGCCAAAATTGTCCCTTCTTCAGCTCGCTTCTCTAAGTTTGCAAACGCCGCTTCCTCCTTTCTTTCCATCGCGTTTGTTAAATCCTTTGACCGATTTGACTTGGAGGTTAAGCTAATGTAATTCTTTGAGGGACATTTACCACTTAGTTTCGATAGTAGAATATCTTTGTTATTTTGTTTTGGTATTACATTTATTGTTTATTAATTACTTGTATTTTAAAAGTACTTTGAAATGTTGGGTATTAAACATATATATATATATGTTACCGATGTATGTAGTTATGAATACATTGTGGTATTATATGGAGGATTCGGTCAGCAGCATGTGGCTTGATAAAAAAATTATAAATGTAAATGTATACATATATGAATTACATGTATATGAAACAATGATATCCCTGATTGCATGGGTTGTTATCAAGTTGTTGTTATAATATACCATTGGGTTCTATTAGTTTCTAAAAGTATATACTAGCACTTCATTATTTTATACTTCATCTTCGTTAGGAATATATTTAAAATTAAATATAATCTCTTACTATATACATGTTTAACAAAGCTTAACATCATGATAAAATAATTTTATAGGTTTTAGAAAAACATTTCTAGAGTAATAAAAAGGATTCTTCTTAATGCTATGTAATGTTATCATAAGATCATGAGATGATAATTCTGATAATCATCCTTTTCAATATATCAAGTTAAGATAATTTTGGGGATGTTCTGAGTTGGAGTTTGCTGAAATGTGTTATTATTGAAAATGGTATCTTAAATAAATAGAATACTATTGTAAATTGCTCAAGTATCTTTTATAGACACATAGATCTACTATGGATATAAATATGTTTCATTAGAGGAATATGTTTAATTAGTGGAATATGAATGTATATTATTAAACATGCAAAGACCTATATGTACATATATACACACACATAAGCTATACCTCTTCTAATTATTTATATTCAACTTATTTACTCCCACACTTATACTTGCATAATCTTACATTGGATCCACTTCTTTACTTGATTTACAACATTAAAAGTTTGTTAAAAATTGCATGTGTAGTATATGAATTGTGGAGACAATGTATTTTTGCGGTTGAGATATTGGGTTGTTCGCTTGTATCGATTTTTTTGTGTGAAATTAGTTATTAGTTTAATGATTGATATAGTTGATAATGAATTATTAAAATAGGATACTTAATTTATTGAATTAAGGTGAATAGTAGGTGAATTATTTTTTTAGATTGTGGAGGAATTTTGATAAGAAGAGAGATAGAATGTTATTAATAAAGAATTGTAAATAGAAGATATATGTTAGGAGTATAAATACAAGTAACATAATGATTTAGATGAATTAAATAAATAAGTAATTTGTTAATACTTAGATCAACGAAAAGGTTATTAATTAAATGAAGATGAGTATTAATTGTTTAACTATTGCTCATTGATTTTTTTTACAAGTGGCTATTTATCAAATTGTAAACCTCTTGTGTAATTAGTATGATTATAGATTAAGAAAATTTATATCTATGGAAACTAATTGATTATGATAGTTATAGGAAGTGGATTCTATATATTTATTGATCATTTTCTAAAATATTCAATAGTTATGAGATTGATTAAATTCTATTAGGGAGTTAGACAACTTATTCAAAACGAACTTGATAACTTTTGTTCAAGCTGAATTCTTTTAATTCACATAATGAATAAATGTTATTTTATGTTAACTTCATAGTAGTTTAGGGCATGGTGTCCTTATTTAATTATGAGATTGTTTTACATAATTAATATTTACTCTTCAATTAAAATATATCGATTCCTCTTCTGTATGGCATTTTATAATTATGGAAATTAAATATAATATGATATAATTTCTTTTATAATATATTTATATAGGTATGTATATATTTTATATATATTTACTATTATAAGTAATTAGGAGTTGAGTATTTTTTTGATATAATTCTTTGATATTATATGCCATTATGGATTACTTGATTGATAGAGAAGGAAATTAGAAAATTAAATAGGGAATTGAGTTACGTATGTTTAGACAATTGACGGATTTAATTAAATAGTTGAATTAGATTACCTTTTTATAATTAATGCTTGTCCTTTGTAATCATTTAATAGTAGATTTGATAATCTTTGAAAAGTGTGGTTTTTGACATATCCTTCTATACTTGAATTGTAAACTATTTGTTGGTAATTGGTCATTGGGTATCATGCAAGGAGAATATTGAGGTTTCCCTTAGATGCCCTATTGATTGATTTACTGTTGGTAAATGCAGTTGATTTTGTACTGAATTGATTATTTTAGCCTTGATTGAGTTTTAATATTTCATTATGATGTTGCTACACTTATCCTACACTTGTTTTACGAGTGAATTTTTTATCATTTTTTCATGGTCCCATGTTGTGAGTTTTTCTCTTATGTAATAAGCAAAATTTATGTGTCAAATTTCTTGAGGTCATATTTTTGAGATGGTTGGGAACTTGAAGAGTTTGAATTACCTTCAGTAGGAGATTGTGGATTTTTAGTGTTTTTGGCTTCTAGAGGCAATGGAGAAAATTGAATTATATTTATTTTCCATGGTTGGACCTTTGTGATTCATTGATCTCCTAATTTTGATTTTGAGTTCTTGCAGGTGGTACCTCCTATGTTCTTGTTTTCAGTAATATGGAATGGGTTTGTGAGATGGTTCTTTCCTCGCATGTTGTGAGTTATATACACTTTGATTTTTATGTGAGCTGAGGTACACCCATTGCTTGTATTTAATTTTGGTGTCATATGGAGAGTGCACACAAAGGGGTTGTCAAGGTAACCCATGGAAGAGTTTTCTAAACAAGTGATAAATTAATCAATGAACTAGTGGGTTTGGGTAGTTAAACACTAAACAAGACTAAGTATGCACCTCACCCATGCCATTAGTGCTTTCATAGGCTAAGGATGGGGTGAGAAGACCTAGTTGGTAAGATCATTTCCTTGTCCTCATGAAAGGTAAGTGGTTTCGTCTGAGTCACCCTATGGAACGGCGCCTTGAGATAGGAAGTTAGGATAACCATAGATGGAGGTGGAACCTTATGATAGGTTGTCTAGATAATCCATGTAAGGCCATGCAATGACACTTTCTTATAGTACTTGTTTATTTTCCCTTGTTTGGTTACCTCTAGGAGTGTTGTTTGAATTGTTGATGTTGTTGAGGCAATTGGTTCTTGGTGTTTGTTGTTGAAGCCTCCAAGTTCTATCTTTTAGTGTTGCACACATGCCTCATGGAAACTTCATTGATGTTAATGAAAGGTCCCCTTGATATTTATTGTTGGTTGATATTGTGAATTCATTGGAAGGCTTTGGATCCTATTGTTGTTGGCACCTCTTATGGTTATTTAGTGTTGATCTATAATATTAGCATTTGGTTTTGTTGGGATTTTCATTATTTTGTTGTGGCTATGTGATGAAATGTTATGGGTTGTTATCTTATGTTGGTATCCTTTTGTGCAGTTTGGTTTGCTATTGGTTTGTTTGACTATTTTGGTTGAGGAATTGAGATCTTTCTTGTCAAATCCTAGAATAGGGGGTGGACTTTTGGTTCCACGTGGTCAAGTGGAACATGCTATGCACCCCATTGGGTCCCCAACTGAGGATTGAGATGCACAAATTGTGCCACTTGTGACAACTCCAGAATTGTACCCAAAATGGAGCCAGTCTTTACTTTGCATTCACCTTTTCAATTGTATTATTCTATCTTATTTTATTGTTCCCGTTCATGTTGGGGAACACTTTTGTATTATTGTAACTCTTGCAATGAATGTAACTTTGACCTTTATTTATGATCTCTGAAGGATGCTTTTCATTCATGAAATGTATATAGATACTTGGTACTATTATGTGTTATCATTTCATAGTATGAAATCCTTAATGGTGTTGTATCTGTGGAAATATTTATAATTATGTTCATAGATGTGATAGATGGTTTTACTTATATTATGTTGTGGATTTTTATCATCGATTAGTAATTCTAAATAATGATTAAGTGGAATACTTGTAGTTAGTTAAACATCATCTATGTATGGGTTTAGTTTATCAATGTGTACATTAGAGGATGTGGTATATGATGTATGTGTTTAACTACAATGTATGTGTTGGTTGTCCATGAGCATTATATGTTATGTTTCTCTTTAAAAAAAATAATTATTATTTTATTGTGAGTTCTTGTTATCCTTTGGGTTCACGTGGTAGGGCATTACCTTTGGCATGGGCCATCCTCTCACTAAAGTGGGGGAAAAATTAGTAACAAAAAAGTAAGCCTTTTCCTTGCTTGTTTGGATAATTGACATTAAAGCTAACTAATGATTTCTTGGATTGGTGTTGTAATGTGTTGTATGCATTCACACTATTCTAAGACCTTTATTTAACTAAAACATGCCTTAATTGATCCTTTGCAAGGGTGTTGTAAAGTGTTGTAACACACTTTCACACTTTTTCTAGGATATATTTGCTTAATTAAGCCTAATGGGCCCCTTTCTAAATAAAATGTACATAATGTGTACCTTGTTTAAGTGTTGTAAAGTGTTTTAAATCTTTCACACTTATCTAGGTGGTCTTAATTAATTGTGGTTAGTTGGAGTTATTAACCCTTTTTATTCATTTTTAGGCATTAATTTGACACCTCTTAAAGATCTATCCTGAAAATCATAATTTAATTAACAAAATATTTCATTGGGAAAATTTGGTCATCATGGAAAGTTTAGCCAAGACCATTTTCCCTTGATGGTGAATGGGTCCCCTTAATAGGATGCCCCTTTCTTAGTTGATCTAGAATGGATTTTTAGCCTTCTTTCAGTCCCCCAAAGCTTGATCCTGGAAACTTAGCCATGACCCACTCACCCAAGATGGCGAATGGGTCCTCCCTTAATGAGAGCCCCCTTTCTAAATTTCATTATAGTAGGAATTTAATTATCTTTCTTTCTAGATCTATTGTCGGCCTTAGTTCTTTGAATTTTAGAGTTAATCTCCCAATTTAGTATAAATAAGGGGTTAATTCACATTGCTTTCACCTAGAATTTCAAGCACAAAAGTAATATGGAAAATTATATTTCATAAGATAATTTTAAGAGCATTCATAAGGAATTTCAAGGTATATTTTGAGAGTTTATTGCAACAATTCAAAAATCATAGCATCATTTCAAGGGTTTAGTGCATGCATTCATGTTGTTGAGCTAAATAAGTGGATGTAGCATTGAAAATCTAGTTACAACTATTCTTCACATAATTTTCAAGGATCCTAGGTCATTCTTCATGGCCGCTACATGATAATTTACAATTTTTTTTCACAAGACATCTTCCAACCTAGTGATATCATTTACATTATTTCATGTTCATTCTTCAATTTCTTCATTTTTTCATTTTATTTAATTACCTATAAGGGGTTTGACAAAGGAAAACCCCCCTTTACTAACAAATAAATATGTTTTTATGCCCTTGAGTGTTTGATTGTAAATTTACAAGTTGAAGATCAAGTTGAACAAGATTCAGAGCAAAATTGTCAAAGTTGCAAAGTTGCTAAAGTCGTCATTCAAAGTGCAAGATCATAAAGAGAGCTCTACATAATTGTATACAAGCTTCCAAAACTTGATAATAGGGAATTCAAGAGTGTAGACACCAAGGAATAGGATCTTGAAATCAGTTTTTTGAAACCCTAAAAGGACACATTCTCCACTGAAGGCGAATGAGTCCTCCATAGCTCAAAAATAATAACTTTTTCGCTAGGTACATAGCTTTTTATGATCTAAAAGAATCCCCTATAGTTTCTATAACATTTAGGTTGCATTTTTGGTTGTTATTAGCATCTTATTTTACATAATTTTAGGTGTTTATGGACCTAGTAAAATAAGTGGTCCATCACTTTGTTGATTCATTTGGTGGACCCTATTTTTCCCCTGTACATCTTTTTGCCAATTTCTTTACATATTTCATTTGGGTTTTTGATACTCTTTTCACCCCATAGAGCTTGGTCCTAGAAAGCATGCCAAGACCCATTCGCCCGAGGTGGTGAATGGGTTATCCCTTAATAAGGACCCTCTATTTGAATTTCATATTACTAGTACTTTAATTAATTTCATTTCCAAATCTAAGGTCGGTCTGAATTAGTTGAATTTTAGGGTTAAATCTCTAATTTAGTATAAATACAAGGTTATTTGACATAATTTCACCTAAGAGAGAAAGCTAGAGCAAGATTTAAAGCAAGAAAGAGACAAAGAACTTTCATGAGACAAAAGAATTCAAGCAAAAGTGAAGTTTGGTATAGCATTTCAAGATATTCAAGCCCATTTTGTATCCAAGATCAAGCATTATTAAAGGTTGTTGATAGATTCCTATGAAGAATCATGAGGGATTCTAGGTGTTGGGAGATGCACAAGTCATATAACCAAGCCTAAGGATTTATTTCCTAAGCTATTCCATCTTCTATAATCACCCTATTTGTAGCCTACAAGAGGTGTTTTTAGATTTGTGATTCATTAGGGGGATTAGACATCTTCTTTAGTGAGTCATTTACATTGTTCATATTTCATTCAAGGGTTTTATCCTAACACAATTGGGTAAATTTTCCTTTACATTCTCCTAGATCTTAGCCTTAGACACACTTAATATTGAGATTACACACACTATTACATGTTTCATATTTTTATTCATCATGCAAGGTTTAATTACCAATAAGGGGTTTGACTAAGGAAAACCCCTATCCACCAACAAGATACAAAATTTATTTTACAAGTTATAGATAGATCCAAATTTGGAAACAATAATGTCAATGTACAAAGGAGAATAATAGACCTGGAAGTTGCAACCTAGATTTAGAGATTTCCAGAAAGTACCAATAGGACCTATTCACCTTTAAGGGCGAATGAGTCCCTATTTAGGGCTGATAGGCATAAGATTGTAGACATTTTAAGCTTCTGTTTCCAGTTCAGAGCTCCCCAAAAGGGCCTACCAAGACCCATTCACCTTTGCTGGTGAATGATTTCCTTTTAGCTTCATTGAAAAGTCTAATTTCACTTGGTGCACAAAATCCTTTCCTTCTTGTTCCTTTAGAAAAGTTGTAGTTTCTTTCTGTTTTGTGTTCAATTTATGCATTTTGCATGTTAGACCTAGAATTAGGGTTTTTTCATTAGCTCCTCGAATTGAGATCTACCTCACCACCCCATGCTTACTTAAAGGAAAGAGTGCAAGATCCCTCAATCTTGATTCAATTCACCTCTTGGGTTGATAGTTGTTTCAATATTCTTGGATCTCATCTTTTGAGTGAAACAACCCTTATAGAAAAAGGTGGATTGGGCACATTCTTCTCTTCTCCTCCCCTTTCTTGATGTTTCACTATTAAGAAGCTTAACAACTTGAAGTATATCTAGATGACACACAAGAACAGTTTCAAAGCTCCTATGTTTAATGGAAGAAGTTATACCTACTGGAAAGCTAGGATGGAGTCCATTCCGGTCTCTCTTGGATTTGGAGTTTGGAAATTAGTTGAAAAAGGATATACTATTCTTGAAAATGGCCTCAAAAGTGATGATGAGATCAAAGATTATGAAATAAATCAAAAAGTAGGGATAGAGTTGGAAAGTATTTATGAAGGAGATGAAAAAGTCAAACAAGTGAAGATGTAGAACTATAAAGCCAAATTTGAGACCCTGAGGATATTTTTAGATAATTTTTTTACTGCCTACATGCTCAGAGTTGATGAAGTTGTTAATGCCATCAATGGTCTTGGTTGAAATTTGGAGGAAAGCAAGGTTGTGAAAAAGGTATCAAGAAATTTGATTAAAACTTATAGCTCTAAATTTTTTACTATTAAGAAATCTTAAAATTTGGATAATTATTCTAGAGATCAAATGCACAGTGATTTAACTTCTTTTTAAATGAGAGAGTTTGATAGCCTAGTGAAGGTCAATTCTACTAATATTGTGAGAGAATTTCCAAAGATTACAAATCCTATCAATGCAATCTACAAAGAATGTCAAGTGGGAAAGAAAACAAAGAAGAGATTCAAGATAAAAGAATATTCTATTGTAGGTCCTTTAGATTTGATGCATATAGATCTATGTGAACCCACCAAATAAAAATCCTATATGGTGGAAGATATTTCTTGCTATATTGAATGATGATTATTCTATAATAACTTAGGTAACATTTCTTAAAGAAAAATTGAAAGCTATCGATAAGATTAAAGCACTTAAGTCTATGGTAGAGAATGAGATATTTTAAAATCAAGTTCTTGAGATATAGTAGAGGTGGTGAGTTCACCTCCAATGAGTTTAACAATTTTTGTGAAGATCATGAAATAAAAATCATTTATCAGCTCCTAGAACTCCTCAACAAAATGGAGTTGTGGAAAGGAAAAATAGAATAGTTCAAGAAGTAGCTAGAATAATGATGAGGGAAGCTAATCTACTAGATGTTTACTAGAGAGAAGTAATTAATATTTTAGACAAGATTAAAGCATTTAATTCTATGGTAGAGAATGAGATGTATTTTAAAATGAATTTCTTGAGACATGGTAGAGGTGATGAGTTCACCTCCAATGAGTTTAACAATTTTTGTGAAGATCATGAAATAAAAAGGAATTTGTCAGCCCCTAGAACTCCTTGACAGAATGGAGTTGTGGAAAGGAAAAATAGAATAGTTCAAAAATTAGATAGAATAATGATGAAATAAGCTAATCTACTAGATGTTTACTAGAGAGAAGCAATTCATATTTTAGACTACATTCTTAATGAAGGCCAAGCAAGAGAAAAAAATTCAATAACTCCCTATGAGTTATGGTATGGTAAACCTCCTACTATGAAATATTTTAGAGTTTTTGGAAGAAAATGTTATATTAAAAGAATTGAAGAGAATTTACGAAAGTTTGATGCAAGATTTGAAGAAGGAATCTTCCTTGAATAGTCTACAAGAATCAAGGTCCATTGTTGGTACAATAAAAGGTTGAAGAAGATGGTTGAAAGTGAAAGTGTTAGAGTGGATGAAGAACCACATCAAATTTTAGTGTTGATATAAGGATATGGATTTGATGAACCTACTTGCAGTGAAGAAGAAAAAGCAGAAGATAAAGAAAAATATTTGATAGTTGAAGAGGAAGAAGCTCTAGAAAAGATCCCTAAGACCCCTATGTATGTGAAAAAGAACCATTCCAAAGATCAAACCATTGGAGATAAAAGAAAAGGTGCATTGACAATGAGAAACATTGTTATGACAAAGGAATAGGTAAAATTTTGTTTACTTTTTAGGTTGGACCTAAAACTGTGATTGAGCCATGTAAAGATGAGAATTTGATCAAATCTATGAAAGAAGATTTGGAATAGGTTGAAAATAATATGACTTGGGAATTGGTCCCAAGATTGTGAAACAAGAATGTGATAGGAACAAAATGGTTGTTTTAGAACAAGTTAAATAAAGATGGAAATGTTGTCAAGAACAAGGATATACTTGTATGTAAGGGTTACTCACAAGTGGAAGGTATATATTTTGAGAATTTTTCTCTTATGGCAAGTATGGAAGCTATCTAGATGTTTTTATCCTTTTCAATGAATAAATATTTCAAGGTATGGGCATGTGATCATGGTATGCCAAACAGTCTTATGGCAAAAATTCAAAAATCAGTGTTAGGAAACTTGACGAAATATTTGAATAAGTTATCTATATTATTTCAAAATATGTAAGAATAGAATTTGTAGAAAATTGAATGTAGTTTCTAAAATACTCAGGTTTATTAAAAAATAAATAAAATCTATTTGGTGAAAATTTGAAATTTCAATGCAAGAGTACTTAAATTTCTGGAAAAATAAGAAGTAGGTGTCCTGCCCCCTGACCCTAACCATAATAAAATGATAATATTTTTTTGTAAGATTTTATATATAAAGTAGGACTCATGTCCTGATGTGATGCATATATTTTTGTAATTTTTCCAAGTAAATAATTAATTATGAATTTTTATTACAACTTTTAGAAAATATAAAAAATCCCCGTCCAATTCACCTTAACTTGGTCAAAAATTCATGAAATTTAATTTTTCTTTTTTAATCCTATAACATGTAAAGCATAGAATGTGACGATGTTTTGATTCAAAAAATATGATACCGCTTTGAAAGTTTATAGATGTTTCTTTTCAATCTATCGATCAGACTTTAGTCGTAATTTAATAGAAAATGAATAATAATTTATTAAATTCAAATTAAATCATAATTTATATTTTGGAAAGCTGAGAATCTCCTCTAAAAACCCTTTCATTTCATTAATTTTGGGTATAAAAAGTCGTCACCACATACCCTACAAATATTGCCACTTTTGGCATACCATGATCCCGCACATACCCGTGATATCAAATGGATATGAAATCCACATTCTTAAATGGTGATTTAGAAGAAGATGTATACATTGAACAACCAGAAGGTTTTCAACTGCCTGATGATGCTGATAGGGTCTATGGATTGAAGAAATCATTGTATGGACTCAAAAAAGCTCCTAGAGGTTGGTATGCAAGGTTAGACAAATATTTAATACAAGTATTCATGAAAGGTACTATAGATAGCAATCTATATTCCAAATCTAAAGGAGAAAAAATGTTGATTGTGGTAGTGTATGTTGATGAAATAGTCTTTGGTGGAAATGAAGGTATGTGCAATAGGTTTGTAGAAGAGACAAAAAAAATAGTTTGAGATGTCAATGTGTGAGAAGATGAATTTCTTCCCTAGGCTAAAAATCAGCCAATCAAAGAAAGGCATATTCATTTCATAGTCAAAGTATATTAAGGAATTGTTGAAGAATTTTGGGATGCAGGATACTAAACCAATATGTAATCCTATGGTTACTAGTCTTAAGTTGAGAAAGAATGATGAATCTCTCCTAAAATATATCAGAACAAGTACAAATCAATGATTGGTTGACTATTATACCTAACTACTACTAGATTAGATATCATGCATTTAGTTTTTCTTGTTGCTAGATTTCAAGAAGATCCTAGAGAATCTCATGTAGTAGTGAAAATGAGATTTAGATACTTGAAGGGAACTCTAGACTATGGCTTGTGGTATCCAAAGGATATCAACTTCTCTATGAGTGCATATAAAGATGCATATTGTGGAAGATGTATAGATGATAGAATAAGTACAAGTCATGGTTCATTCCTTCCTGGAAGTAGGTTGGTTTCATGGTTAAGTAAGAAGTAGGATTCAATGCCATTATCTACTAGAGAGGTGGAATATATTACAATAGCATAATGTTGACATACATAGGTGTTGTGGATGAAAAAAATATTAAAGGATATCATAGTTTCATATGATGAACCTATTCCTATCTTGTGTGATAATACAAGTGAAATCAATATTTAAAAGAATTTGGTAATGCATTAAAGGAAAAAACATATCTCAATATGGTATCACTTCTTAAGAGAGAAAGTTGCAGAGATTGAGGTGAAATTGGAGTATGTACCTACTAAGGATTGGTTTGTAGATATATTCACAAAGGCTATTCCTCAAGATACTTTTGAGTATCTCCAATAAAATTTAGGTGTTATTCCTCCTCCCTCTTTCAATTAGATGCATAAGTGTGTGCATCTTTCTGAGAAGCATTTCAAGATACATTCTTGGTCCTTGACTAATTCTAAATGATACCTCTCAGGGGGAGTAGGTAGTGGTATTACTAGTTGGTATAGTCATATGGACCATATTTTGTTCCCCTAAGGGGAAATGCATAGAAAATTAAGTGTATAGTGGAGAGAAAAAGAGTTGTTTACTAGTGTTTCCCTTTGGAGTGTTGT
Source organism: Sequoia sempervirens (assembly GCA_007258455.2). Lineage (NCBI taxonomy): Eukaryota > Viridiplantae > Streptophyta > Pinopsida > Cupressales > Cupressaceae > Sequoia > Sequoia sempervirens. The sequence continues at coordinate 8,017 of VDFB02381479.1, read as the reverse complement.
CAAAGGGAGATACAAATAGAAAATTAGGAAAGAGTGAGTTGGTTGAGTTTATGACCATTTTCCATTAATGTCAAAAGAGGAGAGAGTTGTCTAAAAAATATAGAGAGTGATGGTGTTTTAGGGGAGAGTATGATCTGGAGAACTCCTCAGACAGGGGGAGAAGTCTATAAAAAGCTAGAGTAGCTCTAGTTAGGGGTAGTACTGCGTGTTCTATAGTTTTTGTTGTTTTCTTTTATTGTTGATGATTTTTTAGAGTGTTGGTGTTTTCATCAACGACAAAAGGGGAAATTGTTGGAAGCTTGAGTTTTTTGGGTGTTGTCATCAATGTCAACCCCTTAGAGTGTGCTACTATAGTCACATAGATTGTTGAAGCTTGTTGGTGTTGGTGATATTTTTGATGTTGGAGAGTGTTGCACCATGTTATAGTGTTTTCATTAGTGTTTTCATTAATGTATGTGATCAATAAATGTTGTTTTTGTAGTTGTTTCACTTGGTTTCCAAGGACTTTTTAGAAAATTTGAATAAAAGAGAGTGTATTGTGACAAAGGTGTGTTCAGTGTTTTTCTCTGCATTTCTTCATGGTTGAAGATATTCTTGTGAAGTTTCTATGGGATGATCAAAGGTGTTCAATTGCGTTATATCTAGAATTTCAGGTTCTAGATTGTATGATAGTGAAAGATTTGTTTAACAATATGTTTGTCTGTGAATCAGGGTGTCCAATAAAATGAGATTGTTCCACATTTATCTATAGTAAAGAGGTTATTATCTTACAAATTAGGGGATGTTATCATATTTTTTGTATCTACCTTCCCTTGAGGTTTTAGGCATTGAGGTGTTTCGTAAGTTTGGATAGTGAGTTTTATGTCTATGCCAATGTGTCTGGCTGTACATAATGAAAGTGTTCTTCAGTTTCATATGGTTGTGGTAGTAATTTTGAATATTCTAATAGTTTGGAATGTTCTTGGATTGTTGAGAGTGTTTTTTTGTTGTTCACAAGATGTTAGTGTTAGTGCAAGTTTGGTCAACCTGACATGCTAGTACTAATTATCGACGATGATTATTGTTTGTGGAAGTGTTGATAAGCATGTTGATATAGATTTTGGTCCTAGTTAACCTATGGCATGGTATTCCTTAACTTCTTTCCACCGTGGAAGTTTTTGGTGCTAACCTATTTGGTGTTGCATGTTTGAGGCACATACATTTCCTTAAGACCAACCTAATTGAGATTTTTTTAGGTTGTAGATGGTATAAATGCAAGGTGAATTGTTGGGTACGTTCAAAAGACTATGTGGTGTGTGAAAGATGTGAATATGACCAAGTTTGGTGGTTTGAGTGCAAGTCTAAATGCTTATGAATTTTGGATACAATGAATAGAAGGTGTATATATTTCAATATGTTAAGTGAGTTTTTTGTGCTTTAGTTGAACTGTACCTTCAAACTAAGTTAGATGCATTGTTAGTAGTTCATATTTGTTAGCGAGCCACCTCTTTCTTCTATTCTTCTTTCTTCTAGATAGTGAGTCCTTCTGGTAGTGATCCTTTCTTTATTTTCCAAGTTGTGAGCCCTTAGTAGTGGTTCTAATTGTATTCAGTGTTGCAATTCATATATGTGTGAGATAATCTTCACCATTATTTTTTCCTTCGTGGGTTTTCCATCTAAATTTTGTGTTCGTATTTGTTTGGATGTGTTTGCATTACTATTTCATCTGTTTGCATTATGTTAATGCATGATAAGAGTTTGAAAATATATTGAGGGACTAAGTGTTTTAAAGTATACAATTGGTTCACCCCCCTCTAGTTTTTTTATGCATCTAACATATTATGTTATGTTCTGATAAATTTGATTTATATTTTGACAAGCCTATTTTATATACAACCCTAGATCTAAGAAATGTAATTTATCCAAAAGACAAAAATAGAACTTAGATAAAAAAATTAACATGGATATAAGAAGTGATAATAGAGAGGATCCTGTAAAATTAGATTTTATCTTGAATTGGTTGAACTAGGGAACAAGGATTCCCTAGATTGGAATATTACTTTTTTGGATTTAGAATTTTTGGATTGTAGGTTAAGGTCTACACTCCACATCCTTAAATTGAAAAAAGTTGAAACCTTAGGAATTAACCTACATACACAAAAATGGGGAAATAGGTTGTGTTGTATAGGGAATTTCCTAAGTGAAACCCCGTGTTTGTATTTCTACCTTCATGTACAATGATTGATGATGATCAATAGGGCATGCCCTAGGATAGGTAGAGGCCAAAACAACAACAAATTCACTAAAATAGACAAATGGAAAATGGTAATTATGTAACTTTGATGTGAGAAACCTTAAAGAAGAGATGTCATAGATGATTTGATTGATGGATTCCTTGAATTCTTGATAGACATACCAAATTTTATCTCATATACACAATAGATTGTTGAAGCTAGCATGTAGAGGATAACTAAATGATTCCCCATAATTTCCTTATCATTGACCTCCCTCTCTAAAAATTTATCTCTTCATGTTCAAAATGAGAGGAAAAAATGTTTATATATGCATTTTAATTAATCCTTTTGGGTAGGGGCTAACCTAGGGTCATTTTTAAACCATAAAATCCCACCAATCAAATATTCAAGCATTCAAAAAATTACGTTTTTTGTTTAGGGATCCCTACACACTTGACCAATGATTTTTGGACCAAATTTATGGGCATGAAAGAAATTTAAATATATTTTAGTAATTTGGTCTTGAAATTGGTAAATTATTATCATAATTAATGTTATAAGTAAAATAAGGTGTCCAGATAGGGTGAAATTGTCAAGGGTGAAATTTTTTGACTCTACAAAGAATAGAAAAATAAATAAAGAGGTTGCGTAGGGTATGTGTAGGATCATCATGCAAAAAATAGGCCCTTAAGTGGCAAAAATAAAATAAAAATTAGAGTTAGGTAAGTTGACGTAAAAATTTGAATAAGTTATCTATATTATTTAAAAAATATGTAAGAATAGAATCTGTAGAAAATTGAATGTAGTTTTTAACTACTAGGTTTATTTTTTTAAAAATCTATTTATGAAAAATTTAAAATTCCCAATGAGTAGTAATTTTAAATTTAGGAAAATAAGAAGTAGGTGTCCATCTGACCACCCTAACCACAATAAAATGATAATATTTTTATAATATTTTAGATATAAGTAGAGGACCCATGCCTAGATGTGATACATATTTTTTTGTAATTTTTTTCCAATTAAATAATTAATTATGAATTTTTTTTACAAATTTTATAAAATATAAAAACTCATATGGCTAACCATCTTAACTTGGTCAAAACTTCATGATTATTTGTTTTTTTTAATCCTATAGTATATGAAGCATAGAATGTGACGCATGTTTTGGATTTAAAAAAATGTGACACTATTTGAAAACTATAGATATTTTTCAATCAGCGTATCAATCAGGACTTTATGCATAATTCTAAAAATAGAAAATGAATAATAATTATTTATTAAATTCAAAGTAAAGCATAATTTATATTGGTGGAAAGCTGAGAATCTCCTTTAAAAACCCTTTTTGTTTCGTCAATTTTGGGTAAAAATAAGTCGTCAGCCACATACCCTACAAATACCCATCATATCGCCACTTTTTGGCCCATGATGATCCTGCACATACCCAGTAACTAAAAATATCATCAAAAAGAGAGAAAACAAGGAAAAAATCTAAAAGAGCACAAGAATACCAAAAAATAATAGGGGAGAGAATACTATTCATAGAAACTAAAGGTTAGCTAACATAAGAAATTTCCAAAAGACTTATTTTAAAGACCATTTTGTTGAAAAATAAACATTGACTTATATTTTGAAATAAACTCTCAAAACATATATGAAAAGAAAGAAAATAAAGGAATAGAATAAATCAACCTAAGATTAAGATAGAATTTTGGGGCTTGAGTATGGTGACCAAGACTTGGCTAACAATATGATTCCACATAGATTGATAAAGTTTACTTGGAAGACCATAAAAACAAGGTCTTTTATTAAATTTCATAGAGAAAAGAGCACATTCAATTTCTTCTAAAGAGAGAATGTAATAAAAAAAAAATCTATAACTTGGACCAATCTTATTAGGGATACAAGCTTCAATACTTTCTTCCAAGATCTATTAAACATTCACATCCAATAACTTTCCTCTTTAAATAGTTTTTCATAAAAGTTACTGAACAAAATAATAATAACATTATTAATATGATATCCACTATCATCTATTATATAAATTCTCTCTATTATGTTTATAATTTAGATAGTTAATTAAGACTAAATATTAAATAGTATAAAAAATGTGATCTTAATCTCACCTTCCTCTATTCCTCAAAGTAGAAAGATATGTGCCAAGACCTTGGTGGCTTGAATTATATATCATTTGATATTGTAGAATTTTATCATATCATTTTTTCATACTAATTATTTTTTTAATATGATTTTTCTACACCCACTCATGCCTATAATCACCATAATTTTTTATATTTTTAGAATATTCCAATATGTTTCTCTTCAAGTCTTGTACATTTTCATCAAGACCCACTAGATGTTTGGCCACCACTACTAAAATATCCTTCTGATGCTTTAGTATGTAATATACAATAGTCAAGTAAACATTCCTACATCAATATACACAAATTATTTTTGAATAAACTCACCCAAATTGTTTTTCTATAAAAATAGATCTTAAATTAATCCAAGTTTTTAAACTTATTTTTTAACTAATAGCCAAATATCAATTGTTCATATAAGGTAAAAGGATGTGGTTAAAATAAAAAACAATATGTTTTTCATACAAATAATATTAGATATTTCCTCTTTAAAAAAAGAAGAAGAAGATAAGGTGTTTAAAAAAATGAATTTCATATTTTAAGGAAAGGAGAGGCTTCCCAAAGAAAAAATATTTTTATAAAAAAAAAAATTATTGCAAGGAGAAAGTCATTTCGTAATTTATAGAAAAAAAAAGGGTTCAAACATTAATTTAAAGAAAAACATATTGATAATTATGAAATTAGCATATTTGTGCCTTTTTCAAATTAGTTTAATGCCTATGCATATAAGAAATATGTAATGTAATGACATAACAAGAAGGATGTGCTTACATGTTTTTTTTTCATGTTCTTATAGATAATTTTCATTGCATGTTCCTAGTCCACCCTCGTATGCACTAATTCCTATATATTCATTCATTTATTCTAGATTTATCCATTTATTCTTACAGATCAATTTTGTGTCCTATGAGATTAATCTAGATTGATCATAAATTTCAATTTTATTGACCAAGTAATTAAAAGTAATTTTACACTCATTCACACCAAAGAGTTGAAAATACTTATCCTCTTTTTACTAGTCAAAATTACCCCTTGGGTATAATGTTAAATGATGTGTAAGTAGAGAATTTCTGAATTCCTATAATATAATTACTATATAAAATTATTATTATTTCAAAAGGTACACATGATTTTTTCAAATTATTCTAAGTTGTATCTTACTCACATATAACAAGCATGTCTTTTTCTTATGAAACTTCTTTAGTAGAAAATAACATTCAAGTCTAGAACATAATAGTCATTTCCTTTCTCTTATATGTAAATTATCTAATATTCAAAGAAAAATACATAAAAAGGATAACAATTCCTTGCTTAATAAGATAAGGTTTTTATATCTTTATATGATTTTGACTATATTTTACAACAAAATTTTTGACACAACCATACATCCTTCAAATTTAAACCTTGGTGCATCAGTTTAAACACTTTTTTTCTTTTTAAATATTTAAATCTAATAACATTAAATTCTATATGTAATTACAATTTTTTTTAAAAAAAATATTAATTACTACTCATATACCTAGTTCCTAGAGAAAAAAATAATTGCTAATAACTGCTAATATTTTGGCCACATCATTTGGAAAGTACTTTGTATTTTATAGCATTACCTTCTTGTCATGCCCAAAAATTCTCACTAGAAAAACATGACAATTTTTTTTTTCTTGAATATATTAATTAGGCTTATTAACACTCTAAGAGTCTGAGGTGCAATATGGTAGCATCCCATATGCTTCGAATGCCATAAATGATCTTAACCACTTTGCATACACATACCAAGATGTCACTATTAAGAGTAACAACTTTGGCGATGATAAAATTATACTATTGTGCTTGATAAATTTTATGATATGTGTTATCAACATTATTATTGTTGTGATTATTTATATACGTAGTACGCAATGAAGAGATACCTCCTTAATTAATGATATACCATACTTGTGAAAATCCATACCCTAATAATATTTCAATGTTAGAGCCCCATTATTGCATACTCTGGCCATCATTTTGTTGGCTAATTGTTGATGGTGTTTTTATGCACTTTCAACACAAAGTGCATAAGCATTCACCTCTTGAAAGACAATCTCCCACAATCGAATTGCAGAACACTATCCCAAGGTCTCTCAGATGTTAGGTCATGACAGTGCTCAGATACCTCAGTAGTTTGATGTGATTTGTTGGAATCACAAGGCGGTCTTACATAGAATACAAAGTGTGGACATAAAGCATGAAGTTGGATCTTCGAAAATGAGTTCTTAGGATAAAGGCAATTATATGCTGGCTGCAGGTTCAAACAGCAATCTTGAACTCCATCTAGTTGTTAGATTTGGCTTTACAATGTGCAATGAACCTTGGTATTGTTCAGTTTCTAAAAAAGTAAAAAAAAGCGAAGGGAAGGAAAAGTTCCTAAGTCTGAAGCTTGCAATGAATAGTGACAATGGAGTTCCTGCAATGGACAATCCTTCAAACAATATCCCACTTAACCAGGGATTTCACAGTATCATGGAAATTGTGCTATCTTCTAAGGGCTGCAGATATTTCATCCTTCATCCACCATATGCATGCATGAATTAAAGATAAATGTTTGGGGCAGCTTCAAATCAAGTCCAGGCTAACTTTGCATAGCTATCTACCTTCAGCAAACAGCAAAAAGTATGGACTAAGGGATCATCAACAATGCAGGAATTTTCACAAACACCAAACAACATTCTTCAGATTCAACTAAATACAGTAAACAGCTAACTAAACAGCCACAAGATCTAAACTAAACATGTGAACTTGGAGAAATGAATCAAATGGCAAGAGAGAAATCAAGGAAATACACCAAGTCAATGATATTTCTTATAAATTTCTGCAGCATGCCTTTAACAACTCAACTCTCACTTTGCAAATGAGGGAGTGCCCTATTTATAGTTTTCCAAAAGATAAATGAATGGCCAAGACCATTACAATTGTGTGGCCAAGATTCATTAAAATAGGGTTTCACCTACCCCCAAATAGATTTACAATTTAAAAAACATTCTTTGTCTCTTCCCTATTTCGTCATCTAGTGATGCTCTTTTGTCCCGTAGCTAATTGTTGTTTTCTTGCTAATTGCTGTTTTCTTTGGTCGTAGCTACTCTTCTCAAAAGTCTCATGGCTATCCCTTCTGTTCTGAAGTCAAGCAGAAATTAATGTAATTCTTGAGGATGACCGCCTGGAGCTTATCTACCTCGAGGATCTCGCATCTTAATGCCTGGTAACTCCACTATTTGGCAGTCTCTTCTAGCTACTTCCAATCATCGTCATACTTCGAGCCTTGGTCTCTGAATAGCTCTGATCGATCGAAGGCACGGGCAACAAAACTTAGGAATTCCGTGGTGACTTCTCCGGCTGTTCTGTCCTTCATCTTCTCTTGGAAGTATGACTTCACCTTCTCGGCATCTATTTGCACCATGGGCATATCATAGCCCGCCATCAGCTTAAGGTACTCAGTGCATTCTGCCACAATTTCCTTGATCCATGAAATATTCGGATCCACTCTGCTCAGGATTTACTCCAGCCTGTCCCTTTGGTTGTCGAAGTCTCTGCGCCACACATCCACCAGCCAATGATCTTCTTTCTTCAGCTCTAGCTTTTCTTCCCATGTGCTCTCTGGCATCTGAAGAATGGCTTCAACCTTTGGGAAGG